>JAPDDO010000397.1:0-258867 GCA_027422415.1 Schizothorax lantsangensis
AGCAGGCAATGTTTTGAGGTAGAATAATCTCATTTCTTTAATGTTTTTAGGAATAGAAGAATACTACGTATCCTCCCAGGAACAGGAAACGAAAAAAATATGTAAAGCAAAACTAGAATTAAATGAAATTATTAATAAAAAAACTAAATTCTTAGCACAAAGACTTCGCTGGCAAGAATTTGAATATGGTAACAAATCAGGTCAATTCTTAGCGAACCAGTTAAAAATAAATAAAGAAAAAAACAACGATATGTGCTGTTAAAGATTAACTGGGGATACAGTATATGACCCTGAAAGAATAAACAACACTTTCAGAGATTTTTTACGAATCTTTATATTCTCCACAGATAAACCCATCTAAAGACGAAGTTGACCAATTTCTTGACAATATAACTCTTCCGAAATTAACAGACAATCAAGCGATGGCATTGGATTCTCCACTGACATCAGATGAACTTCAGGAAGCCTTGAACAGTATGCCCAATAAAAAGGCTCCAGGCCCAGATGGCTTTCCAGCAGAATTCTATAAAGAATTCTGGGCTATTCTGGCACCAACATTCTACAGAATGTTGCAGGAAACCAAAGAAAATGGCAGACTTCCACCAAATATGAATTCTGCCAACATTAGTCTCTTACTAAAACCAGGCAAAGACCCTGTATTGCCTACTAGCTATCGTCCAATATCCCTTATTAATGTGGACACTAAAATAATCTGCAAAGCTATCTCAAAAAGAATAGAGAAGATAACCCCTCTCATAATTCATTACGACCAAACTGGTTTCATAAAAGGCAGGCACTCCTCAACAAATACTCGTAGGTTACTTAACTTGATAGACTATTCATGCAATAGAAACCTTCAAATTACAATATTGTCTCTAGATGCAGAAAAAGCTTTTGATAGGGTTAACTGGAATTTTCTATTTGCAACTTTACCACAAATTTGGTTTTGGAAACTCTTTCATAAACTGGTTAAAAATATTATATAACTCTCCAACAGCATGTGTCAGGACAAATGCCCAAACGTCCTCTAGCTTCTTCTGTCTTAAGAGGGGCACCAGGCAGGGATGCCCCCTCTCCCCCTCACTGTTTGCAATTTTTATTGAACCACTAGCAGCAGCAATTAGACAGGCAACAGTGATTAAAGGCATTAAATGCAAGAATGTAGAACATAAAGTTAGTCTTTACGCAGATGATGTGTTACTTTTTCTTCAACATTCACAAACCACTCTCTCTGAGGTA
Source organism: Schizothorax lantsangensis (assembly GCA_027422415.1). Taxonomy (NCBI): domain Eukaryota; kingdom Metazoa; phylum Chordata; class Actinopteri; order Cypriniformes; family Cyprinidae; genus Schizothorax; species Schizothorax lantsangensis. Next base: position 1,240 of record JAPDDO010000397.1, read on the forward strand.
ATTACATTAATAAACTCTTTCTCAAGAGTCTCAGATTATTCAATAAACTGGTTAAAATCAACAGTTCTTCCAATTAATTGTTCCTTCCAGAATTCTTCCACTCCATTGCAATCTGGAAATATTAAATATTTAGGTATTAATGTTTCTCCTAAGCTGACAGATTTGATTAAATTAAACCACATCCCACTTTTAAAGAAGGTAGAAGATGATCTAACCAGATGGAGGTCTCTACCACCCATATCACTCATGGGAAGAGTCACCTCAATAAAAATGATGGTTTTGCCAAGAATTAATTATTTATTTGCAATGATCCCGAGTAAACCACCACCTGACTGGTTTAGATCTTTGGACTCCTCTATCTCTAAATTCCTTTGGAAAGGTAAACCCCCGCGTATTAGCTTAAAAACGCTGCAAAAGACCAAGGATAAAGGAGGACTGGATCTAGATCTAGACCTAACTTTTACCACTATTTCTTAGCCAATAGCTTCAACACATTTCAGGGTGGTTAAAACACACCCTCTTAGATGAGCCTTGGCTAGATGTAGAACAGGCATTATGCAATAATATAGAGATTTCGGATCTGCCATTCATTAGCTCGATCAGTAAACGACACGTATGCTTTAAAAGCATCAGTATCAGCTCTTCTCTGACAGCATGGTGGGAGTTTCTAAAAATGACGGAGTCTTCACTAATCCCATGCAAACGTACCCCTATCTGGAACAATCCTGACATATTGCTAAACAACAATATGATAAACTTCTCAGATTGGAGTTGTAAAGGTATTAAATACCTGGAACATATATTCAAAGGGACAGACTTTATTCCCTTTGACAAATTAATTAAACAATATGGGATTAATAAGAACAGATTTTTAGAATATCAACAAATTAAATCTATTGTAAAAAGGAAATTTAAGTCTAATCATATCAATTTACAAATACCACCAAGTGTGTCAGATTTTCTTAATCTCAAAACCCCCAAATTAATGTCTAAAATATACAGGGCACTTTCCAATATAGATGAATCAGTATCACTTCCTATTGCAAAATGGGAAGCAGATCTATCAGTAAGCTGGGACCATAATTTCTGGTCTCAGATATGTTTAAAAACCTTTGAACTGATTAGAAATCCTGGATTACAATTAATACAATACAAAATTCTGCATAGAGTGCACTACACAGGTCATCGGATGTTCAGGATGGGTTTTACAGCTTCTAACAACTGCTCACACTGTAAAGGCAATACACCTGACAATTACATCCACGCTCTATGGTTCTGTCCACCTGTTCAGAGGTACTGGTACAGGATTTGTGAAGACTTATCAAAGTGTCTTAAATGCTCTATTCCAGCCTCTCCTTTAGTCTGCTTGTTGGGCGACCTAGATGGTGTCACTACAGAAGATAACACAATCCACATGGCTTTCACTGCCCTATGCATTGCTAAGAAGACTGTCCTCATGAACTGGAAAAATAAAAATAATCTTAATATCAACCAATATAGAGATTATTTGTGGGATTATATTAGCCTTGAAACAGCTTCTGCTGACACATTAGATCAATCTCTCTGGGCTCCTTTGATCAGCTCCATCACCTAGTGTGGGTGGGGGTCCCGATTCTGTCCGGCTGTGGTTTTTGTTGTTGGCGTGGGGTGGCAATATGGGCCTGGGGCATCTGGGGGTTCCCTGGGGATGGGTTTCTTGGGGGGTTTGGCGCTGGGGCTGCGGCCTTGGCCTGGATGGGGTATTGGTGACTCTTAGATGCTGTTTCTCTGGCGGCGGCATGCGGCGCTGCTGGGGATGCCTGTGCCGGCGGACGTAGGTTGCCAGCCTGGCGGCCGCACTGTTCCGGGGTTGGTCCGGGGGGGTTTGGGGATCTGGGGACGCTCTGCCTCCGGCTTGGGGTCACGGCTGGCCTGGGGGGCTTGGGTCCTGGTTGGTGTGCCGCCGGGAGCATGGGTTGGTGCATGCGCTTGGGCCGGCTCTGGTGTGGGGGTCTTCGATGCATCGGTGCCTCTGCGGGGGGGGGTCCAATAGAGGCGGGGTATACGGGCTTTACCTGGGTGTCTTATTGTCTTATGTAGTTTGGGAAGTGACTGGATGATGGGGTGGGGTAGTTTTTCCTCTGCTGTGGGGTCTGGTGGGCCGCCCCGGGCTGCCATGGGCCCTGGTCTGGATGGGCCTGGGCCCCCGCCCTGGGCAGATTTGGGGTAACGGGGGTGCCTATGGGGGTCAGCGGGGGAGCTGGCTCCAGGGGGGGGGTATTTTGCCCCCTCTGATGTTTTCCTCCCCATCCCTAAGGCTTCACTTCTCCCGCTCCATCACACCAACACATAGGTAGGGTTTTGAGGTGCGGGTGAGTCGCTGGGATGCGGGGGAGGTGGTACTCCTCTGTCTCCTCGTGGCCGCCTGCATCTCAATTACACATTACAGCTTAGACATTCTCATTACTTACTGTCACATGACACATACATATAGGGCCTTGGGGGTGGGCACACTGAATGGCATCCGGAGGGCGGTCTGTTCATTCAGCCTTCCCTCTGGTGCCAGTGCCCACTTCTCAATTTTAAGTTGCACATAGACATTGAGGGCTCTAGGGAGGGGACGAGCTGACACAAGCTTGTGGAGGGTGCCCCTCCCCTGTTTTAAAGCACCCCTGTTTTAAAGCACCTTAGAACAACACACACCAACACTACATTTGAGCGGGTGGGTGAAGCATGGGGTCGTTTTTTTTTTTTTTTTTTTTTTTTTTTTTTTTTTCACACCCCTGTTCTCTGTTCTCTGTCTGGGGCCGGGGGCTGTGAGGATGAGCTGGCCGCCCGGTCGGGGTCTGGGCTGTTGATTTTCTCTGCTGCTGCGGGGACCGGGGTGGTCTTCCTGTCCCCACGCCGGAGCGAAGGGGGTTCAGCTCCGGGATCGGGCGCTGGCTACCCCTCTGGGGGTGGTGGTGCCTGGATCTAGGAGTATAGAGTGCATATGGGGAGTGTGAGTGTGGGTACTGTGTCCATTTTTGTGTGTCTACATGTGGGGCGAAGGTGTGAATATTTGTTTGCGTGCATGAGGGTGGGAACATATGCTTGTGTATATGTGTGCTTGTCGTCTACGTCTATGTGTCAGGTCGGGCCTTAGACTCCGCCTCACTCATCATCTTAGTCGACCCCCACCCCACCACCATGCCCTGCCGGTGGAGGATGCCGCGGTGCGTTGGTGATTTCTCGCGCCGGGGCAGGATGCTCGGGCGAGCGCCGGCCCGCTCTCGGCGGTCGATTGGCGGGGCCTGGCCCTACTGGCCTTGCTGGGCCCCGTTTGTGGGGTGGGGGGCCTTTGGGTCTCCGGGCCCAGGGCCTGGTCCGCCCTGGTGTGGTCGGCTGCCGGTGGAGCCTGCGGGCTTGCCGCCACGGCACCCTGGGGCGCCTACACTGTGGCTGTCGGAGGTCCCGCCTTCGGGCTCTCCTCTGCCCTTTTTTGGGTGGAGGCCGCGGTTGTCCCTGCGGTGGTTTCTCCTGGGGGTCTCGTGCCCTGGGGGGCCTCCGGATGTTTGGGCCCGGGTCTGTTCCGTGCCTGCTTCATGCCTTGCGGGATGGGGCTGTTGTTCCCCACACACACTATTAAACATTTACATGGAGGAACCTTATGAACACAAGCGCGCTACAACACACAGGTGTACACTCAAGCATTCACATTGGTGTAAAAACAGGTGCTCACAGACACACATTGTCTTGATCTGCTGTTGCTTCAAACTTATTTTGTAATATTAGTTATGTGTGCTGCTCAATAACATTTAACATTTAGAATTTATTGTGATTTATACAGATGTTGGTTGTTGCTGCAGTCTCTTTGATGTTGTGTCTTCGGTTGTTTTCTCTTTTTGTCAGCAGGTATTGAAGCAAATTGTCTGTTTTTTGTTTTGTTTTTTCTCCCTCTCTCTCTCTATCCCCCATTCTCCTTTTTTCTCTCTCTCTCTCTTCCCCTTCTTTGTTGACTTTCCCCACAACTTTTTTTTTTTTTTTTTTTTCCTATCTTCTTTCTTCTTTCTCTCTCTTGTTTTCTCTCTGTCCCCTGGTCTTGTCTGTCACAGTGTGGTTAAGTAAAAGGGTATATAAAATTTAATTAATTAATTAATATTAAAAAAAAAAAAAAAAAAATAAATAAATAAATAAATATTTAATTAAAAAAAAAAAAAAAAAAAAAAAGTTTACTGGGAAAAGTCTATATATTATTGTACACAGAAAAAGAATATGCACATTTGAATTTATACAGTACATATATTTGTGTAGCAATTTTGTTACATGTAAACAGAACAAGAAACTAATTGTTCAGAGAGCTTGAACATATTACATAGTTTTATAGTTTTGAGAGAAAAAGTTCACATCCTGAGAACTGAGCCAAAGGGACTGGGAGTTTTTGTTTAAAAATAAAAAGAACCGATAAAAATACCAGATGGATCAGCAGTAACAGTAAGAGCAGTAATACCTTTAAAACCTTAACAATAGCCATCCCTACACAGTTTTTCCAAGTTTTTAAAACCTGTAGAAATATCCTGCCACAAACAGGACAGACGTGAGGCTTTTAATTTCTATGAATTGTCTGGTATGACATCTCTTTTAGTGTGAATTCGCATGTGATGATTAAATCCTCCTTTACATATCCATATCAAGAGCAGCTGAAAGGCTTTTACCCAGCATGACTTAACATGCGAGTCTTAAGGTGTCCTTTACGTGTGAAAGACTTTCCACACTGAGAGCAGGTAAAAGACTTTATCCCAGTATGAATTAACATGTGATTCCTCAGGATTCCTTTACATATGAAACTCTTTCCACACGGAGAGCAGCTGAAAGGCTTTTACGCAGCATGACTTAACATGCGAGTCGTAAGGTATCCTTTACGTGTGAAAGACTTTCCACACTGAGAGCAGATGAAAGGCTTTTCTGAAGAGTGAGTTACCAAGTGATTCTTAAGGTCTCCTTTCTGTGTAAAACTCTTTCCACACTGAGAGCAGATGAAAGGCTTTTCTGAAGAGTGAGTTACCAAGTGATCCTTAAGGTCTCCTTTCTGTGTAAAACTCTTTCCACACTGAGAGCAGATGAAAGGCTTTTCTGAAGAGTGAGTTACCAAGTGATCCTTAAGGTCTCCTTTCTGTGTAAAACTCTTTCCACACTGAGAGCAGATGAAAGGCTTTTCTGAAGAGTGAGTTACCAAATGATCATTAAGATGTCCTTTCTGTGTAAAACTCTTTCCACACTGAGAGCAGGTAAAACACTTTATTACAGCATGACTTAACATGTGAGTCTTAAGGTATACTTTACGTGTGAAACTCTTTCCACACTGAGAGCAGCTGAAAGGCTTTTCTGAAGAGTGAGTTACCAAATGATCATTAAGATGTCCTTTATGTGTAAAACTCTTTCCACACTGAGAGCAGGTAAAACACTTTATTCCAGCATGAATTAACATGTGAATCTTAAGGTTTGTTTTACGTGTGAAAGTGTTTCCACACAGAGAGCAGGTAAAAGGCTTCATTCCAGCATGAATTAACATGTGATGCTTAAGGTTTGTTTTACGTGTGAAAGTGTTTCCACACAGAGAGCAGGTAAAAGGCTTCATTCCAGCATGAATTAACATGTGAGTCTTAAGGTATCTTTTACATGTGAAAGTGTTTCCACACAGAGAGCAGGTAAAAGGCTTCATTCCAGCATGAATTAACATGTGAGTCTTAAGGTATCTTTTACATGTGAAAGTGTTTCCACACTGAGAGCAGCTGAAAGGCTTTATCCCAGTATGAATTAACATGTGATTCCTCAGGATTCCTTTACGTGTGAAACTCTTTCCACACTGAGAGCAGGTGAAAGGCTTTTCTGAAGAGTGAGTTACCAAATGATCATTAAGGTGTCCTTTATGTGTAAAACTCTTTCCACACTGAGAGCAGGTAAAAGGTTTTATCCCAGTATGAATTACCATGTGATTCTTAAGGTTTGTCTTACATGTGAAAGTGTTTCCACACTGAGAGCAGGTAAAAGGCTTCATTCCAGCATGAATTAACATGTGATTCTTAAGATTTTTATTAGACATGAAAGTGTTACAGCACTGAGAGCAGCTGAAAGTCTTTTCCTCACTATGAATTCTTATGTGTTTCATAAGGCTTCTTTTATGTTTGTAAGTGTTTCCACACTCAGAGCAGCTGAAAGGCCTTTGGACTTCTGTTATTTGAATGCTGCAACTCGCTGATTTTTCTCCAGTCACATCATGATCTTTCTGACACTGATGTTTCTCCTCCAGCTCATTCAGGTCTGGTCTTTCTTCTTTCACTTTCATCAGGCCTAAAATGAAAATATTAAGGTGATGAAAATCAATTGGTACATTTGGAATATAAAAGGAAGACATGTGTACAGATGAAACCGTTGTCAAAACTGTCCATGTACACAAGGATCCATGAAAACGACTAAAAATGCTGCATTATGTTGCCAGGGTGGATGGCGATGTCATTTTGCAAAGAAAAACTGCACATCTATAGAGCTCCGGAGGTTGACATCATGCAATCTAACTCCGACTCCAACTAAACTCGACATTTTGGCAGGCAACTAGGAGAGCACTAGAGTAGCCGTAGCATTGTTATCGACAGTTGTAAAACCACACTATTTAACTTACAAACCTGACACCATTTCAACATGGTGGACAGCTGCTGTGCGCTAGGATGCCAGAACAGGCGGGGGAAAGCTAGGGTTGCCAACCGCCCTGTATTAGCCGAGACATCCCTTATATTGGGGTTGGGACAAAGGGGGGCATTTCCCCCCAGAAAGAATTTGCACCTTCTGAGCATATGATCAATTTTGATTTGCGCTGACTTGAAGCAGTGTGTGTCAAAGTAGGCCACAGCAAGAGCGATTCGCCAGTAGACATATCAGCTTCCCATCCAAGGATTTTTTGTAAAAAAAAAAAAGTTTAGTGCTTCAAAATTTTTACTGATATATCTGATGGAAATGCCATTTATCGATAAAATTTCTCATGTGTCGACACAATCTTTGTGCACATTGTGCTTCTCTGAAACCTGGCTGAGTGAAGCCATCCCGGAGAACACGCTTCATTTGCCGGGCTACCAGCTGTTCAGAGCAGACTGCATTATGGAGCTAACGGGGAAAACGAGAGGTGGTGGGCTATGTTTCTACATAAATGAAGGTTGGTGTTCAGACATAACTCTGAAGAAGATGTGTTCTCCTAATTTAGAGGCGCTCTTCATAAACTGTAAACCGTTCTACTCGCCCCGAGAGTTTTCGTCTTTCATTCTCGTGAATGTGTACGTGCCTCCGGATGCGTGCGTGAGCGCAGCGATGCAACAGCTGGCTGAACAAATATGTGAAACGGAGCAAAGGTACCCGGACTTTCTTTTAATCATTCTTGGAGATTTTAATAAAAGCAAATCTCTCCCGTGAACTGCCAAAATACAAACAGCATGTTACATGTCCCACCAGAAACAGTAATATATTGGATCACTGTTACACAATAATTAAAGATGCATATCACTCTGTCCCATGAGCAGCTCTGCGGCTCTCTGATCACTGTTTGGTTCATCTTATACCCACCTACAGGCAGAAACTCAAATCCACTAAGCCTGTTAAAAGATGGACTAATGAAGCAGAGCAAGATTTAAAAGCTTGTTTTGACCTCACTGATTGGACTGTTTTTGAAGCTGCTGCCACCGATCTGGACGAGCTCACAGAGACTGTAACTTCATATATCAGTTTCTGTGAGGATATGTGCATCCCCACCAGGACATTCTTATCATTCAATAATGATAAACCGTGGTTTACTGGGAAACTCAAACAGCTTCGTCAGGCCAAAGAGGATGCTTACAGAAGTGCGGATAAAATATTGTATAACCAGGCGAGGAACAGACTAACAAAGGAGATCAGAGTGGCAAAAAAGAACTACCCTGAGAAGTTGAAAAAAGAACTTTCAGCAAACGATCCGGCATCAGTATGGACTGGTCTGAGGAACATCAAGTACAATACACCTCCCCCACAGTCTGTGGAGAATCAACAACTGGCTGACAATCTCAATGTGTTTTACTGCCGATTTGAAAAGGCCAGACTGACACCCAGCACCCGCTCTGATCTGCACTTCACACATTCACCTACCCCCCTGCAACCTCCCTCCCCCACCATTCTACCTGCGCTTAAAGTCTGTGTAGAGGATGTTAACCGGGTCTTCAGAAAACAGAAATCTAGGAAAGCTTCATCTAAAAGTCTGTGCTGACCAACTGGCCCCCACCTTTACACAGATCTTCAACATATCTCTGGAGCTGTGTGAAGTTCCCTGCTGCTTCAAACGCTCCACCATCATTCCCGTCCCCAAAAAGCCCAAAATCACTGGCCTTAACGACTACAGACCTGTTGCTCTCACGTCTGTGGTCATGAAGTCACTTGAGAGACTGGTCCTGACCTACCTGAAGGACATCACTAGACCCTTGCTGGATCCTCTTCAGTTTGCCTACAGAGCAAACAGGTCTGTGAATGACGCTGTCAATATGGGACTGCATTACATCCTGCAACACCTCGACAAACCTGGGAATTACGCAAGGATCTTATTTGTGGACTTCAGCTCTGCCTTCAATACCATCATGCCTGACCTTCTCTCAGACAAACTGACACAGCTCTCTGTGCTCACATCCATCTGTCAGTGGATCACCAGCTTCCTGACAGACAGGCAGCAGCTAGTGAGGCTTGGCAAACTCACATCCAGGACTCTCACCATCAGCACTGGCGCCCCTCAGGGTTGCGTTCTCTCCCCACTGCTCTTCTCCCTCTACACCAATGACTGCACTTCAAAGGACCCCTCTGTCAAGCTCCTGAAGTTTGCGGATGACACTACAGTCATCGGTCTCATCAAGGACGGAGATGAGTCTGCTTACAGACAGGAGGTTGACCAGCTGGCTGTCTGGTGCAGTCTCAACAACCTGGAGCTAAAATACATCATTAAATTCAAAAAGTCTGGCTGTGCTTAATGGGTAATTTTTTGTACCCTTTAAGCACACTCCTGTTCCCATTAAGCTAACATCATGTTTTATTAAAAAATCTTGTTAATGTTAAGGAAAATTTTTAAACAATAATTGTAAAAAATTTTTTTTTTGAAGGTACAAAGTCAATCACAAAAAAAACCAGAACACTAAAGTCAAGCAACAAGGCATTCAAGTCGATCAGTTATATATTCATAATGAAGTGTCATTTAAGCACATTGTAACATCTAGACTAGTCCACGTTCAGCTAAATAACACATTCAAAAATCAAATAAAACAAACCAATAAAACATTTAATTCATGTGGATGAACACATAAACTAGCCGCATTGTGAAACCTCTTATTAAATGGATGTCAACTTATCTATAGTCTCTTAAGGCTGGAATACACTACATGATTTTTGCCCCGATTTTCTACAGATTTACAGTCTGGAGAAGTTGATGCTAGTTGCCAAAGATCAGAGCCAGTCTGCAGATTTGAGTTGACAGAATCCATAGAAAATCGATTATCTTAACTTAAAGTGACAACCATCAGTTAATATTTAAATTCTGTTTATGAAGTATTTACATAGATGTTCAATGTGGAAGAGCTTAAAGAGAGCACACTGAGCTTAATTGGAGCAGCGACTATTTTTAATACATTTCATGTAATATTTATTAAAATGACAGGATTTTTGCTAAATAAATAGTTTAGGTCAGGGGTTTTCAAACTGTGGGTCAACAAGGTCGGTCGCGCAAAGCCACTTGGTGGCAGCTAAATGACACACACACCGTTCCTAGGGCTGGACGACATACAAAGAATAATTACGAATTGCGATATTGCTCAGTGCGATTTTCGAATCGCAAAGGCCGGGATTTAAAACGTGAGTTTTGAAGCGCGGACGCGCACGAGTTAACAGTGAGGGTCTCACAGCGATGGTTCATTATTAAAATGCTCGGTCCACATTATTAATGAGAAGAAACTTGCTCACTTCACTGCGCTGTGTTCTGCATGATTGCATACACCGGAAAATTCAAATGTTGCAAAAACTGTTTCAGGTAGGCTATGTTCATTCATTTCTATCGTCTGTTTGAACTCGGCGCTGTATCTTTCCGAGAAATGTAAAGAGTGTGTTTTCGTTCCTTCATATGCATTTAATCCATAAACTGTATGTAAAATGCATTTCACATGTATGGGTTGAGCGGGGCAGTGGCGCCTGCAGGTGTACGGCTGTACGCACTGTGCGTACCATGAGTGCTCAGACTGACCTGAGATTTGCCTCGCAAACATTTCAGCAGTTAATAGCTATGTGTCCCGTATCCCTGTCGACTGAATCAGCCATGCCATTAATTATGAATTGATCAGTCTTTTGCACGCCAAAGTCAATTTCTGCATATAAATAAAATCGTGCTATACGCATTACGCACCTTCATCATGAGATCGAGTTAGCATACAACAATTAATTAGGCTATTTTACAAATTGGAATACAACGAATTCATGACAATGTTTTACATTCAAGCTACCCGTAAAATGTATAGTGAAAAGTTATTTAAAAGCATCTGGAATGCAATATTTTTAAAAGCTGTTTTTAAAGCGTTTTTTAAAAAATAGGCTATGACTAATAAATAATTCACATATCAGACAAAATTGCGTTGCAGCAAATCCTTTAAATTTTAAGGTATTCAGAAAAGCAACATAAAAATCAGAAAATATAAGCAGCTAAACAATTATAGGACAAAGTTTTACATATAGCCTATGCCATTATAATTTGTGTTTTATTTTTTAATTGTATAGAATTATAAAATAAAACGCAAATTATAATCGGGCCTGTTTTAGGCCTTTCTTTATTTTTATATTTTAGAGATCCATCAATTATGGTGAAAAAAAAAAATGACCATCTCCTCATTGAACGTGCATGCCTTTAGAGAGAAATGCATCTTTACAGATTACATAATGAAAGAGTTTCTATCTTCGATATGAGTTATTTCGTAGTAATTTAAAGCTTTCTATAGATATCTATTTTTATCATGTCTGTGAAGCAATTCGCTGAGTTTGTTCATCATTGTGAAGCGCTCCTAGACCAAGACTGCAGAAAGCGCATCCTGTTTTCCTAAAAAAATGCAAGTGATCGCACTAGCGCCTCCATGTCCTGTAGAGCGTGCTTCAGCTGCCTCCACACAAACGATTGGATATGCGTCTAACAGCGCGCATTTAGGTTAAAAATTTAAACTAACATTGTGATTGTCTAACACTGTTTTATATCTATAGATTTTATTTTAGGCAAGTCGTGATGATTTGAGAATGCTAAATTCATCAAACATAGGCTAAGATCAACTAACTGTCTGTCGCTGGCCGCTTGATCGTTACTTTAAAAGAAACAAAAAAAACTTACACTTAACGAACAAAAAATGCTCAAAGTTTTTCTAAATTATCTTTATAAAAAAACGAAACAACATACAAAACTGAACTATTTTAATAGCTGAAACAGTAGCCTAGTATAAGCTGTTTTGGGAGAACGGGGAAAAAAAGACGGGCTCCAGTCGGACTCGGGCTGAGAATTCTGATAAGCTGTCGGACAAGGGCCGGGCTAGGGCCTATAGCCTATTTAAGGCCCGTGCAGGGCTCTAGTCCACTTCATCCAATGCTGCTTTGTTTTCTGTTGTTTTCATCTGTGAGTATGCTCTTTACAATTTTGTTGAGTTTAAAACGTGACACATTCGTTCTGCTCCCCCCAAAAAAACTGTGCGTACCCTCGGAAGAAATCCTGCAGGCGCCCCTAGAGCGGGGCACAAATGCGGGGTTAATTGTAACACTATACAAACATTTCCACATGCTAGCATAACATAATCTTTGCCATATCATCACTAGGCTATATAGAGAAAAAAATGTGCCAAAGTTAAAAAATCTTTTGAAGATATAGCTGAACATTTATTTAACCATTGCAAAAGTAAATTTCTGGCTGAAGTAAATTTGTCATCAAGGTTTTTAGTGTTTATTTAAAATGAGACACATCTGTTTATTATTTTTACAATTATTTCACAATTATTTTAATCTCCAAACTGTTTGAGATAATTCTGATTTGCTTCTTATGCTTTGCTAAAAAATAAAAATAAAAAGTGTTGGGTTGTGTGAGGGCATTTTTTAACAACATTCGCAACGCGGATTAACAGTTCATAGCCGCACCGGAGTGAGCGCATTTTGAGGTTTTATGGACATATTTCATAGACTCATTAACGTCTGTAAATGAAGCAATTAAAACGTAAATATTAGTAGTGAAAGTTTTCAGTGGTACTAGACTATAAAATAAAATGGTTATTTTTCTTAAATACTTCATTTCTGCCATATGCTTTTAATTAAGATTAAGCTTACAGTAATGTAAATTGTTTTTTTTTATCTTAAATATATTGGTGGGTCTTGAAATAGATTATACTTGTCTAGGTGGGTCGTGGAATGGAAAAGTTTGGGAACCCCTGGTCTAGGTCATGTATTAAGTTCATACATATTTTAATATGAACAACTATTATTAACAATATCTATGAAATTATACTTTTTCTTATTGATGTCACACTGAAGCTGTGTGATTTTCATAGTAGCGCACCCTTTAAGATCACCTTACAATAATATGAAATCTTTCTAAATTACAGCATTGTAAAACCACAGACCAGCAATAAACTGTCAATTTATAATATTATGGATGTAAAAGTACAAGCCAGAAATGCCTGTGAAGTAATATATTAGCAGCGTAGCACACAATCTTATACAGCTAGCCAGCTAACCGTGTTCTGTAGCCTCTGCGCTGTGTTGCTAAAACTATCTTTTGGATCTAATGTAATTATTTCCCGCATTAAAGTTCCAGGTTATAATATGCAAAAGTCTGAACATTAATCTCTTAATTTTACAATAAGTAGTGAAGCTTACCCAAAATAAAGGCTTAAACATCTAAAAAAATGCACATTTAAGGGGCTCCTCTTTTTGTGAAAGTTTTTAGACAGCTTTCAAAATGGCCGACAGAGTGTGAACATGGAGACCTGTATCTCAGTGTGTGATGATCTGATTGACTTGAAATTATAGGAGGTATATAGTAACAAACACATCAATTGGTTAAGACATCAAGTAGGATAATAAATATTTTTTTCTTTTTATAATCTGATCTCAAAAATGGAAGTGTGCTTAATGGGTACGTGAGCTTAATAGGTACGTTTACCTGAAATATAAAATAAATGTATTTGATTGGTAAAACAATTTCAAAGGTAACATTTCAATCTCTAATGGTAGGCTACTGCATGGAATTTACGGAAAAGCTCCACTAAATAATACAGGGCCTGAGTTTCGGTTTTTAAACTGGGGGGGAACTCCCCCCTTACATGGGTCACACGGGGGGATTTAAAGATACTGGGGGGGGGGGGGGAATAAATTGACACATCGGGCTAAATTAATCATCTTCATTTATTTATGTCTACAGTTTTTAATGTATCTTGGTTTTCAAAGAATTATAACAAAATTTGTCATGCTCTCTTTCAAATTGACATTAAGATCTGTATTAAAACTATATATTAAGAATCACTGTATTTGTATATTCCAGTTTCATTTCAATTTCTTTGTTTGTTTTTTTAAAAAAACTTTATACAAAATACACCATGCTCTCCTTCAAACTGACATTAAGAACTATATATTAAGGTCTCTCAATTTCAGTGTATTTCATAGGTTTCAGATCAGTTCAGTTCTTTGGTTTTTCAAAACTTCATACAAAATACGTCATGCTCTCCATAGCATTTTTGGATGTTTCTGCTTCTTTCTTTCTTCTTAAAGCTGCTGAATGGGCCCGTTCCATTGGCATGTCTAATTAATGTAGATGTTTTGTAGCATTGGCTGGTAAATTGTGTACTGCTGTACATCTTACAATCTGAGCAGCTCATTATTCCATCATTTATTTCTAGCCAAGGGTAATTTTTTAGCCAGTTCGTTTGAAATTTATCCTTTGACTGCTTCACCTCATTTTTCTGTGGATCTTCAGTTTGGATGCTTGTCAGCTTTTCGGGGTCAGACACTTTTTTTCTTTGGATCGTGATCTGGATCATCAGAACTGGTCTTTCGCTTCAGCCATCGGACCATATTTAAACAACGCTCACCGAACCGTTTAATTCATTGTGTGTGTGTGTGTGTGTGTGTGTGTTGTACCGATGCGCGGGAAATATGCTGCGCATAACAGTAGAGAACAAGCAGAAACGCGCAGTCACGTGTTCAAACAATCAAAAAAGTTCACTTGAACTGAATTAATTTGGAATTTTTTGGATAAATTTAATGTCGCTTAATGCTTCATATTTTGAGTTGCTTTCATTTGTGTGCCTTCTGAATAAAAAAGAAATGTCTCCGCTTTCTATAGCCAAATAATTTTTTTCCCCTAACGTTTAAGCGTTGTGAAATAATCTAATCAGAGTGTTATATTTGTTTTTATTTAAGAAAAAAAGCTCTCCAAAGATTAAAAACCATTTCAGTGAATGATCTTTATTCCGACATAAATTAAATAACACAAGGACAAATATTATGCATACCAAGCTGTTGGCGTCTTCTCGCCGTTGAAACATGGGTCGTTACGTGAGAGATGATGACGATCAGTGAACAGGAGTCTATTTTATCTTATGTTCATTCATGTTAACTTTCGATAAAATGTGCATTTTAAGATAAGGAGATGATGATTTACTCGCGCTTCGCTGCTGTGAGTCGGCAGGTGCGCTCTATCCACTCACACACTATAAAGAGCAAAACAGCATTTAATGTTTGAATATAATTTGGAAGCCGATATCCTATCTTCACAAGCAGCTCATTATGACTCAGAATATTAGAGCGCGTGAATCAGTGCGACGCGGGCCACGGAGAACACGCTGATGCTCTACTACAGGACTCAACGACAGAGAAGGCAGGTGCAGCGCTGTTTTAAAAAAAAAGACAGGCTGTTTGAACCAGTGATTTATTTTTTTCGCGTCTGTAGATGTATTTAATCTGAGATGAAGCAAATATATTTGTGCGGGAATTTCTCGCATTATAAAAGTTAAACTTGCGGGAATGGTTTAAATTATGCGCGATCCCTGCAATCCCGTGCCGAAATTCAAGCCCTGTAATAGCGCTAATTAGTGGGGGGCGTGGTGGGGCTTTGGCGATCGCTACCAATGACCAGTCAATCTACTACACAGCCAATCACGGGCCCCCTCTTTGCTCGGGCCCTGGGGCTTCAGCCCCGCCTAGCCCAATGGTTAATGTGGCCCTGTGCACAAGCATACTTGTTAATAAAGCTCTTTCTGATTCTGATACATGGCTGCTCTCAAGTAGAAGGGGCTTTCCTTGTCATTAATGCTTGGATAACCCCTTACTTACACTGCATACATCTGCGGCACATCATGGCTCCGATGGCCACCGGAGCTGAACGTGGCCACTCTATTCAATACTTGAGTTTATACCAGCCGAGTCACGGCACATTTCAGAAGTGTCCCAGAAGTAGAGGTCTTCACAGAGGACCCGAGACCCGAGGACCCGTACATTTTAAATGGTCAGCCGGGTCCCAATCTATTACTTCTGGTCCCGGGTCTGTTTAACATTGTGTGTAATACCCGAGTCGATCGGAGAACACCGCTCCCGCCAGAGATCAGCGTCAGTCAGCATGCGTGTGTGTGTGTAACTTGCAGTTTGTAAAATTAGGATGAGAAAAGTGTGAGCGGGAAATAAGGTGGAAGAAAAAAAACATGCGATACCTCAGCCGCCAGAAAGGGCGGAGAGCGCGGGTGGAGTTATTGTAGTAGCCTAGCCTGCAAGCGGACGGTGATCATGGATTCCTTCATGAGCAGTGTTGGGCATGTTACTTTAAAAAAGTAATTAGTTATAGTTACTAGTTACTTCTCACAAATAGTAACTGAGTTACATCATTATAAAAGTAACTAATTACCAGGGAAAGTAACTATTGCATTACTTTAAAAAAATAAAATGTAAAATAACTTGGATGCCCCAATATTAAATGTTAAATGAATGAAATGGACACTAAATAGAATAAATTATTATTATAAAACATTGTTCATTAATCAACACTATCTACTGACACTTAGCATCAGTTAGTCAAGCATTATAATATGATATTATGATAATTTAGCATTATATGATGATATAACTTTAGTAATTAGAATAACCAAGTATGAATTCATATTTGTCATGTTGACTGAACTTAGGACTGGTGCTTAAGATATTGTTTATCATTTAGTGTTTCTATAAAAGAAGGGGGAAAAATTGATAAGATAACAAAACTACAACAAATTATACCACTAATAAAAATATAAAACGCACTAAGGATAAAGGAGCTGCTGGGTTCATGAATATTAATCACGTTCGCTCAAATTGATTAGTTGAAATCAAAACAGGGATGATAATAGGTGAGCGCCGGCCAATGAGCATTTGCACATTAGCTCCGCCCACTACCAGACAAACCGGCAGTTCTTAAAAGCTGAAGAGTTCCAAAGGAACGTTATTTTGACAGGAAAATACAACACAGAATATCGTTTACATGTAGCGCGTCAATTCTGCATGTTATGAAAGACTCTCTCGCTCTGTATCTTTCTTTGCGCGCGCGTGTGTGTGTGTGTGTGAGAGAGAGAGACAGACAAAGCTACGGAGAGCCGTGCGCTTCACACTACAGTTTACGGTACGTCAAATACAGCTATACTTCGCATCCATTCAGATGAACTGAAAAATAAAATGATAATATTATTTTTTTCGCAACTTGTTTATTGACTTTATAGCATTTGCTGTGCTGTGCCGATCGGGACGGGTGCAGTCGGGTCTGTGTCTTCCCAGCCAGGTTCGGGTCCAACTTTCGAATAATGGTCGGGTCCGCATCGGGTCCGGGTAGTACATTTAAGGCATTTCTCGGGTCTGCACGGGTTCGGATCCCACTTTCAAATAAAATACGGGTCCGGGTCGGTTCCGTGCAGCATATTTACGGGTCTTTTCGGGTTCGGGTACGAATTTTTGGACCCGTGAAGACCTCTACCCAGAAGCGCCTCTCTGCAGTGCTTCGCTAAACGTACACGCCTACGTTTCCTTCAATTAAGAATAATGTGATGTATGTAAACCTACCAACATCTGTCGGCATGACTTATTGCGAGACGAAAAATTCTGTTTTAGTCACATAAAGCAGTTAATGGAAATGCTGTCATTTCGCAATAGTTTTTTATTGACATTTATAAAATATTGAACCGGAGGAATATGTCTGTATCGTCTCAGTGAGCTGTTTGAGGCCTTACGCATGCACAGTAAAGAACATTTAAAGTGTTCTGATGTTTCAGTGTGGATGAGAACATTTAGGAAAATGCTTGAAAACACTAGTGTGGATGGAGAGCGTTTTAAAATAGAAATGCTGTTTTCATGTGTATCTGGATTAATGTAGACACAGAGTGTCCACTGGCTGTGTTTTATTTGCTCAACAAATACCTTTAAATGAACAAATGTAAACAGCATGCAGAAGCCAAAAGTAATCACTCACATTTCAAGCTTTGCTTCATGCAAAATAAATGATTTACTTAGATTTCTTGGATTTTTGCATAATTAAGTGCTTGAAATTAGTGGTTTATATTTTTTTATTAGCAGATGTTAGGATTAATGTTAAAATATATATATATATATATATATATATATTGTTTAGGCTAATTCTGTATTATTGTTATAACCTAAATGCATGATGTCTTATAATAACAAATGCCTAATGTGAAAGCAGGATCTTCTCATCTAGAAGGCAGTGTTAGGATTTGTCTGGTCATGTGATCTCAACATGAATTTTCATTTCTGTAGAGATGGACATTTTAATAAGGATCAAATGAGTGAGTTCAGAGAATAAAAACCAACCTGTTTGTGTCTCAGTTTCTTCATGTTTGACTCTGAATGTTTCTTCAATCTTCATGTCTTCACTCTCCTCTTTAATAAACACATCTTTGTTTGTGTCTCAGTTTCTTCATGTTTGACTCTGAATGTTTCTTCAATCTTCATGTCTTCACTCTCCTCTTTAATAAACACATCTTTGTTTGTGTCTCAGTTTCTTCATGTTTGACTCTGAATGTTTCTTCAATCTTCATGTCTTCACTCTCCTCTTTAATAAACACCATCTTTATAAGTGTGTCACGTGGATCTCAGTCGCTTCAGCAGGAGTTTTTCTGTGAAAAATAAATGCAAACTAAATCTCTGAGTTGTCTCAATCAGCTCCCTGGTTCAGTAGTCAGTGCACTGGGAAGAGAGTCAGTCACAGAAATAGTAGATAGTCTATATTTTAAATGATCTGATTAAAAAATACAAACGATTTATACAGAAAGTTAATATTAGATATAAGATTTATGTTTGGTATTCAATTATTTGTACATAATATTTAATAATTACACTCTCATGAACACATTTGCAGCTGGTTTGTAAAAGTCGTCTTTACAGATGTTGTGTTTGTTCTCGTTTGTGTTCAGCGCGCGCTGATTCGAATCACTGAATCATTTCTGAATGACTCGGTTCAGATGATTCGGATCCTCAGCTTCTCTCTCTCTTCTTTCTCGTACTTGAACAATGTACTTATTCACGATATCGGGAGAGAAACAAGACGCACTTTTTCTGTTATTAATATGAGGATGCGCTGTACTCACAAAATGAACACTAAATAAAGTATTACAATGTTACATTTAAGATTGATTCATTTATATTTTACGTAGCTTGTAAAACGTGCAAATTGACAGAACAGTTTGCATTGATTGAAAAACCACAGACCTTTCTTCAGCCGAATCACAACAGATGCAGGGACTGGTTAAGTCTAGAAGGGGCGCGGCTTTATGACGTCACATCGCCAGACCAAAATAAAAGTCCTGGACATTAAAATTAACTTAGTAATTTTTTTGCAAGATTTAGCAACTTTTCAGACTACCCTAAAAACTTTATTTTCCAAAAAGTACCTAGCAACAAAATTAGCTATTTTTAAAATGTATTTGGCTACTTTTGAAAATTGACTTAGATAATAAACAAGGCATGCATTTTTCCTCTTAACCAAGCAGTTATAAGCAGTGCCTAGCAGTACACACATGTGAATCAAGTTGCTAGTTACACTTGTTAAATAATAATTGTTCATTTGTGAAACACCTTAGTTGTTAGTTTGTTCCTATAATTGTTAATCAGGTACACTGTTGATCTTATATAAAAACCTATCTATCTGTCTGTCTGTCTATCTACCTAAATGCATTGTCATTTAAAATTTGCATAGAGTGTAGCATTTAACTTACTACCAATTCACTGCTTAAAACTGTAATTGTTAATCATGTGTAGTTTTACTAGTTATTTGGAGAACACATAAAATGTAATTTTTCAATAATCCAATGTTGTATTTAAAAATATAATAAAAAATGTGTTCATATTGCTTTTACAAATAATACTAAATGTTTATTTTTACAAACAAATCTAAATTAACATATTTCAAATAATATTCTTTGCTGAGATTTAAGTAATTTAAATGTGTATTCTACGCAGTTTTGCGTCATGGTTACATAATGACATCATCATCCAATGACGTCACAACATCATTTTCCTGAAAATTAGTTGACAACACTGCTGCGTTCAGCCCCGACAAAACGGTGCAAAACGTTTATTAAACGGAAACGGTGGTGCGTTGAACACTGTTCTGATGACGCAAGAGTAGCAACTACGGCAGCTGAGAAGGACATTCTTTGTTCTTTTTGAAGAATGTTCAGAGCCTGATGAAATCGGTATAAATACATGTTTAATTCTGCAAAATACGCTCAATGTTACAGTCACTGCCATCCAGAATAAAGAGAACATCCCAATCCAGTGAAGGGGTTTGTGAAAACTGTGGTTCCTAATTATTGTGATCCAACATTTGCCTCGCATTTCAGGTGAAGGATAATCCACTTCTTACCTCTGAGACTGTGTTATGATCTATATGACCTTATTATTTTTATTGTAAGTATTAGGCTTATCATAATTGCTGATCACTGTTGTTGTGCTATGGTATTGTAATATTTACCATTATATAATCAGAGGAGCATAGAAAAGTTTATGAACGTGTCACTCCACAATACAATAGCAAAATATATAAATGTATAGTATTTTTATGTTACATTAATCAGTGTCTAGCACACCTTCCTAAGGAAAGGATATGGACCAGAAGACATTGCAATTACTACATGATATTTAGTTCCAGATCTATACTTGTACTCTTATTATTTCAGTTATTTTGCCTTTAATGTAAATAAACATGTGCAAACAATATACTTGCTCTTGTGAATTAATTTTGATGTTAATTACATTTACTTACAAATTCATCATCATCATCATCATGTTGATATGCTATGTTACTATAAAACTCTTATGACAAACATGTCTTTTAATATCTTCAATTGTTGCACATACTGAAATCGCATACTCAATGAGTAGATACTTAATTTCAATAAGTACTTACTTATCGAGTGCTAAAAGAGTACGTACTCTACAGCCAAATCTCGTTAAGTATGAATGCGATCCGGACTTCATCCGCCATGTTGATGTTATCATGTGACTTACGACGTTACCTGAGCAACAACAATTTGCTGTGTGTATATTCTCATACTACGCAAGCCCATTATATTTTTGTAATGATGTATTTACAGATGGTGAACCCACATCCTACTGCATCTCAACACAGCTGAGCCAGTTCTGCAGCTTTATTCTGATGAAGACCACCGTGTCCACCTTCACCTGTCTCTGCTGTCCATCACGACCCACACTGCTGCAGTCAGACTGAATCTGATCATGGATGGGAAACGGACATCGAGGCTATCATTGCCTGAGCACACAGAGAGGATAAGGAAGACCATGATGAACAGGAGCATGAGCATGAGCAGGAGAACATGTGTGGGACAATCTGGCTCCTGCTGTGTCTGCTCCAAACATCTGTGTGCTGCTCTCCATGAGGACAACTACCTGTAAAACAATTACACAGAGTAAAAAAAATACATCTCATGTTGTCAGCATTTCATTTCATTCCAAATTTTATTTTACATGTTTACAATTACATGCTAATTTTTGCTATAGCTTTACTACTTTTGTGGTGTAGTGAACTGGTCAGCAGAAGGTTGCTGGTTCGATCTCCACAGTCGTCACCACCGGTGACTTTACTCCAGGTTGCTCCAAGGGGATTGGGGTCCCTGTAATAAGAGCACTGCAAGTCACTTCAGATAAAAGTGTCTGCCAAATTAATAAATGTAAATGTGATTTTTGGAAATCCCTTTTTGTGTCTTGGGCAAAAACGCTCAAAGCTGCTTATTTTTAAAGTTTATTTCTTCAAGGTACTACTATAATATAAATGCATACATATATTTCTATGTGGGGGGTTTAAAGGGTTAGTTCACCCAAACATATAAATTTAATTATTATTTACTTGCCCAAAGCTGTTCAATCTTTGTAATTTTTTTCTCTTTTTCTTTAACACAAAAGGTGATTTTCAAGCTTGTCCTGCTGGTTTCTGTTCATACAACATCAGTCAATGGAGCCTGACTTTCAGATTCTTCATGAAATTATATGATGATGCTTTTGAAGCTTCTGAAACTCGGGTTTCATTGACTGATGTTGTATGAACAGAAACCAGGAGAACAAACTTGACCAAAATCACATCCTCAATTTCTTTTGGTCTTTCTCTAGATGCTCTCGCTGGCTCTGGGGTCTCTGAGGATGAAGAGACCACAGCAGCATCCGGTCCAGTTGAGGCAGTAAGGGCAGGTGGAGTAATGGAGCATCTCATCTATGGCACTGGACCATTTCCAGGATGCTGCTGTGGACTTCTCCATCCTCACCAGACATTTCAGATCCTACAAAGATGCACAGATATAATACACAAGCAGTCATTTTAACAGCACAATATCATTTGATTTCTGTATTAGAAGTAACAAAATGATCTTACTTTATATTTTTGTTTCAGGTTTTCCTTTTTTCCCCACAAATGCCACAAAAGCTCTGCAGCAAATGTACAGAAATCAAGAATCAGAAAAGTGCTGTAATAACTCTGTTTAAAATTACAGTAATTAAAATAAACTACAACTTAAGATTTAACAGATGTTTTATTGATGTCAGTAGTATACTCACTGAGAGCCTTTGATGGCATCATTCCTTCATCAGTCACTCTTCACTGGATAAACACACGTGTGTCTCATCTGTCCCTGTAACATCCAGACAAGATTCAGTCACCTCTGTGATTTATCTGATCAATACTGCATTTACATGTTGAGGTGTAACATCCAGACAAGATTCAGTCACCTCTGTGATTTATCTGATCAATACTGCATTTACATGTTGAGGTGTAACATCCAGACAAGAGTCAGTCACCTCTGTGATTTATCTGATCAATACTGCATTTACATGTTGAGGTGTAACATCAGACAAGATTCAGTCACCTCTGTGATTTATCTGATCAATACTGCATTTACATGTTGAGGTGTAACATCCAGACAAGAGTCAGTCACCTCTGTGATTTATCTGATCAATACTGCATTTACATGTTGAGGTGTAACATCAGACAAGAGTCAGTCACCTCTGTGATTTATCTGATCAATACTGCATTTACATGTTGAGGTGTAACATCCAGACAAGAGTCAGTCACCTCTGTGATTTATCTGATCAATACTGCATTTACATGTTGAGGTGTAACATCAGACAAGATTCAGTCACCTCTGTGATTTATCTGATCAATACTGCATTTACATGTTGAGGTGTAACACCAGACAAGAGTCAGTCACCTCTGTGATTTATCTGATCAATACTGCATTTACATGTTGAGGTGTAACATCCAGACAAGATTCAGTCACCTCTGTGATTTATCTGATCAATACTGCATTTACATGTTGAGGTGTAACATCCAGACAAGAGTCAGTCACCTCTGTGATTTATCTGATCAATACTGCATTTACATGTTGAGGTGTAACATCAGACAAGATCAGTCAGTCACCTCTGTGATTAACATAGACAAGATCTCACCTCTGATTTATCAATACTGCATTTACATGTTGAGGTGTAACATCCAGACAAGAGTCAGTCACCTCTGTGATTTATCTGATCAATACTGCATTTACATGTTGAGGTAGCTGCTGATGTGTTAACAAATTATCCAACACAAATGATCCTCAATTTATCAACAATACTAATGGACAAATAAAACATAACTTATGTTTAGTTACTTTATGTATATTTGTTTATTTACATTACTTACATTCATCTAAAGCAGTGTTGACAACAGTGAATTCTACATAATAGCACACATGCATCTCTCACTCAAATGTGTGTTCATGTTGTGATGTGCTCATCTGTAATTCTTTTAGAATATTTTCCTGTCACATATTAAATAGACATTTAGTAATCATCTTTAAGATGTAAATGGTTTATGTAAATTCACTTTGCAGACATACGTGTGTTTACTGGAGCTCCGCTGTTCGCTATAGAGGCTACATAATAAAACGTGTTTTTACATAAAAATCACAAATATACTGTAACGTCTAGCGTCTTACACCCTCAACAAGTTAACAGTTTACTCTACAGTAGCTTAACAAATATGATTTTAACACAAGGAACTGTGTTTTGGTTTGTAATACTCACATTTGAAAACACCCTCGTCGCTGTTCTCCATCACGTTCGATGATGACGTATCCTCTCGCATGGGCTTCTGGGATTGAAAAGTATCCCTCGATTGGCACTTCGGAGTATGGGCGGGACGCAGTAGGCCATCCGGGGATCTCTCGCTTACTCTTTTATGAATACTGTGGTTTCGGACATACTACTCTTCTCACGTACCCATTTCGCCTACTATATAGTAGGTAAGTAGGCATATTTGAACGATACTTCAGTATACATACACCCGAATCTCGTGAGAAATAGTGCTCCATCCAGGTAAATCTCGCCTACTCTTAGGATATTGAGATTTCATGCATACTTATCCTTCGCCTACTAAATAGTATGGAAGTATGCGGTTTTGAATGCAGCCTATCTCTTTGGTTTTGAGACTTTAGTCTTTGCAACTTCAGGGATCTTATCTATGCACAAAGAGCTTGTAACACTCCAAAGAGAAAGAAACACTTGAAATCACATCATATGACCCCTTTAAGCAAATGACTCAAAGAAACCTCGCTGTGAATAAGAAAAACAAGTGACATACTAAGAAGTGAACAGCAGTAGATGCAGATGCAAATGGCAAAGAGTGGCAAAGATTTACTGCATTGTTATATGAACTCCTAATGTGAATATTCACATTTTAAAGATAGTTTTGCATAATCTAGAAGCAGATCATCTCCTCATGTCGGACCAGATGCAGGACGGTGTTTGTGTGTTTTCAGGTAGCTCTGACAGGCAGCCTCCATGCATTAAACAACAAAATGCAAATGTGTGTTGATATTGAGAAGTCTGTAAGATGGGAAAGAAAAGACAAATTTAAAAATGGCTGGTGCAACACACAAAATGGAAACAACACGCAGTAGGCCTATTCCAGATAAAGATTAGGAAAACTGTCATATAAACCACTTCTGTGGCACCCTTATGATTTTTTTGTTTAGTTTTGTTTTTTTTGTTTTTATTGGAGCTTGACAGCTTCAGTTCCCATTCACTTCAAAAACTCATCCTTGGTGCTTCACTGAAAGAAGGTCATACAGGTTAGAACAACATGGAATAATGACCAAGTTTAAGTAAAATTTGCTGCCACTGAATTTGAATACAAATCTTAATGTAGTTCAGGAAGATTGTCCCTCCATTTTCTTTCAGGAGAGCTGACAAACCAATCCAGTTTTGTGGATTTTGCTATTGTTGTCAACACCTAATATTCAATGTAAGCATGTCAACATGAAATTTATTCTTTGACTTGCATTACATAAAAGTTTCCGCCAAAGAGAATGTACAATTTTAATATCATTGACATTTTGATATCATAAACTAAACTAAACTGAAGTTTAGTGAAAAAGTGTTCACTTGTTTTGTTGCTAAAATATGTTTAAGAAAATTATTATTATTATTTTTATTTATTTGTGTGTGTGTGTGTAAACAATTTTATTTCTAACTCCAGACCGAAAGGAAAGTGGGAGGAGAACTAGGATCACGTGACTCTGATGTAACTTGAACTTATATATTTCTCCCAGGAACAACATTAATTCAAACCTCCTCAAACAAAAGCTGAAAGAATCACGAATCGCCTGAAATGAACATGAGAGTTTTCTACAAGAGTCTGTTGTCTTTACTGGGTAAGTAAAACATCCAATCTGTCTCATATCTTAATGACCTACAGTCTGTTTTCAGCTTCATCTTTCAGACAGAGAAGCACTTAAGAAACACTTAATTATAAATAATAGAATGTGTTGTTGTTGGTTCATGTTATCTAAACACCCTTAAACAAAATAATTTTACTTGAGAATCTAAATGATATAAGACACTAATACATGATTTTAGAGATTATACTCAATATTACCCAAACAGAAAATATTAAAAAAAATAAAATAAATAAATCCAAAAAAATATAAGCTTATGCTCATAAGAACAATCCATTTAAGTTGCTAAATAATGAGCATCATTCTGTGTTTCTCATTTCAAGGCTTTTTCTCAGTTCAGACGAAAGTCAAGTCAAGTCAAGTCACCTTTATTTATATAGCGCTTTTAACAATACAAATTGTGACAAAGCAACTGCACAATATCAAAATGGGAAAATAGTGTCAATAATGTAAAATGATAAGATTAAACACTCAATTTTCAGTTAAAGGCATTTCATTATTGAATTCAGTGATGGCATCGTCCAGCTCAGTTCAGTTCAAAAAGTTTCTGTTCAATCAAGTCGACGATATTGCTGGAAATTAAGTGTCCCCAACTAAGCAAGCCAGAAGCGACAGCGGCAAGGAACCAAAACTCCATTGGTGACAGAACGGAGAAAAAAACCTTGGGAGAAACCAGGCTCAGTCGGGGGGCCATTTCTCCTCTGGCCAGACGACAAGCAGAAAGAGAAGGTGAGATTTTGTGAATTAAACACTACTACATCTTTTGTTAGGGAGTTTGTGCTGCTGTGAAATATATTCAGTCACACGATGAAAACCAATGAACTTAAATAGCCAAGCAGGGCTATACATAATTGTAATAAAGAATTGTAATTGTAAGTAAGGTTTTCTCTTGAATGTATTCCAGTGAACGTAGCAAGTTGGGGAACAGCCGATCAATCGACAACACTTTACAGCTTATTAAATTACTGGCGTGCCCAAAACGCTCTGGATGGGTTGAGCTACGTCTGTACTCAAACAGACGAACAAACTGACCCGTGGTGGAAGCTGGATCTGAAGAAGACGTACAGTGTGAACAGAGTGACCATCACTAACAGACTCATCTGCTGTGTAAACTGGATAGACGGGGCAGAGATTCGGATTGGAAACAATTCTTCAGATGTATTCAGCAACCCAGTGTGAGTCTCTCTGATATATCCTTATATGCAGATTTTGGGCAGTTGGTATCTTCATACATACTGTACATACAGTCAGGTCCATAAATATTGGGACATCGACACAATTCTAACATTTTTGTCTCTATACACCACCACTATGGATTTCAAATGAAACGAACAAGATGTGCTTTAACTGCAGACTGTCAGCTTTAATTTGAGGGTATTTACAAAAGCAGCAGGATGAATTCTGAAGTGTTTCGGGCAATATTATCTGCTCATATTCAGCCAAATGCTTCAGAACTCATTGGACGGCGCTTCACAGTGCAGATGGACAATGACCCAAAGCATACTGCAAAAGCAACCAAAGAGTTTTAGAAGGGAAAGAAGTGGACTGTTATGCAATGGCCAAGTCAATCACCTGACCTGAATCCGATTGAGCATGCATTTCACTTGCTGAAGACAAAACTGGAGGGAAAATACCCCAATAACAAGCAGGAACTGAAGACGGTTGCAGTAGAGGCCTGGCAGAGCATCACCAGGGATGAAACCCAGCGTCTGGTGATGTCTATGCGTTCCAGACTTCAGGCTGTAATTGACTGCAAAGGATTTGCAACCAAGAATTAAAAAGTGAAAGTTTGATTTATGATTATTATTCTGTCCCATTACTTTTGGTCCCTTAACAAGTGGGAGGCACATATGCAAACTGTTGTAATTCCTACACCGTTTTTTTACAAATGTAAATACCCTCAAATTAAACCTGACAGTCTGCAGTTAAAGCACATCTTGTTCGTTTCATTTGAAATCCATAGTAGTGGTGTATAGAGCCAAAAATGTTAGAATTGTGTCGATGTCCCAATATTTATGGACCTGACTGTATGTATGTGTGTGTGTGTGCTTCAAATACTGACTATTTGCAGGTGTTTAGACTATGTTAATAGTGGGATTTGCAGTTCAGTAAGTGAGTGGGATGTCGATTCAGTTCAGTGAAGGATTTGTCTTACTGATTCCAACTGGTCACTCTCGTCGTTTTGAACAATTCATTTAGATGACTTATACAAGTCATTTGTTCCTGAATCAGACTAGACTTGTGTGTTTTTAACTAAAAAAAAGCAGATCATAAGAGTAATGTGTTTGTTGGTCATGTTGTAGGCTATGTTTATTGCAATACAAAGACTTTCACACTATTATTTCACAGTACACTGCTTTTTTATTCCATCAAATTCAGTAAAGACTGTAAACTCACATTCAAAGATCAGGTAAATTGTTATTATTTTTTTTTAATTATTTATTTTTGCATGGCAATGATTGGTGGAGGAAACACTGGTTTACCGACCTAATGATCAAAAAGTTGATGTTATATCTTTCTAAAATGGCAGCTTGTGTCACACAGGCAATTCCCTTAGCAATTCACTTCCAGAGATCACATTACCGCCAACTCTCACCCTCTCAAGCCACACATCCATTTCATTTAAAACTGTAATAATAGAATATTGGCCAAACAGATTTGGTAAAGGATCCAGTGCGCATTTGTATGGAGCCCTTAAAGGGACATGGTGGTGGAAAAAATTCAGGGTGAGTGGAAAAAATTTGGGGTGGGAGGATTTTTATTTTTTTTATGTTTTGCGTTCT
This sequence comes from Schizothorax lantsangensis, assembly GCA_027422415.1. Classification (NCBI taxonomy): domain Eukaryota; kingdom Metazoa; phylum Chordata; class Actinopteri; order Cypriniformes; family Cyprinidae; genus Schizothorax; species Schizothorax lantsangensis. The sequence continues at coordinate 29,297 of JAPDDO010000397.1, forward strand.
CTCGCAAAACTTTTGCATTCCCTCGAGAAACTTTGCATTCTCTCACAATAGATGGGCGATATGGCCTAAAAAATGTATCACGATAATTTCAGGTATTTATTGCGATAACGATACCAATGACGATAATATATATATATATATTTATATATATTATTATTATTATAAATTATTTTCTTCTGTAAAATAGCAGATTGTTATGTTTAAGTTGTGTTCCAGTGACTGTGCTGAAAAACATCACACAACAACAATTACACTATAATAATTAAAATCAATTACAAGTTTAAAATGTAAACACAGATTCTGTATTTATTTATACTCTCATGGTGCAAACAGTGACAAAAATAGTGCAAACGGCAAAAGTAACAATCACCAACCATGTCTTCGGTTGTTTCAAAATTACAACAGAGTACAACTGCAAATAAATCCTGATAAAGTAACAAACATGTTAAAGTAACCTGATAAAGTAAAGTTCAGTGTGAAACAGTTAATGACACTCTTAGAATGTAAATATAATACGTATGTGGAACATGCTACCACCAGTTAGGTAGTTAAATTTTCAACACTCCCATGAAACAAACTGTAAAAAAAGTGCAAACACTGTATCAAAAAGTAACGATCCCCTATGTCTTCAGATAGTTTACAAAATAGTGCAAAACACAAGTTAAATTTAAATAAAAGTTTAATTAAACTGTAAACACTATACTCTTAATCTGTAAGCAAAATGTAGAAATTAGGCTGACATGAGCATGTCTGGTAGTGCAAGTTATATAACACACATACTAGTGTGATTCAGTAGCTTTCAAAAAGAGAACAGGGCTCACACCTTAAGATTTTTGGTCAAGAAGACCAACATATTCACTGTAGCTGGTTTCAGAAGAGACCTTTGGCATGTCACAACATTTCCAGCAGCGCTGAACACCCTCTCTGAGGGTGTACTTGTGGCGGGGATGCACAAGTACTTTTTCGCCAAACGACTGATGTTAGGGAAATTCACATCGTGTACCTTCCACCACGTAAGGGGATTGCTTTCACCATCTGCAAGTGGCCCATGCAGGTAGTTGTTTAATTCAGCCTCAATTTTCTCTGTTTCAGAAAGGCTGGTCATCTCAGCAGCTGGTTTCTTGAAAAAACTTCCAAGACTCTTCTTCTGCCTTTTAGATGCACTCTGAGCTTCTTTTGTTGATTCAGCTGACGTTACAGGGGTAGCAGCGGTAGCAGAGCCAGCATCACTTGGCATGACAGAAAGGGATTCCACCTCTCGGACTACTCTGGCTTTGATGACCAGGATCTCTTCTTGACTCATATACCGAGTGCGGAAGCGTGGATCAAGAATTGTTGCCATGTTGATCAGTTCCTGAACCTCTAGGTCACCATATTTGGTGTTCATGTAGTCCAGTATTGAACTTTTAATTGTCTTGGTGAGATCTGTGTCTTCATATTTCCCCTGCAGCAGCTCACTGTTGAATAGGTGAAGAGTAGGCTTCAAGCAAGACACTGTGACATAGTTTTCAGAAGAGAGGGCATCTGTAAAATCAAGAAGAGGCCCAAGTGCCTTACTGACAGAGTCTAGGACATCAATATCCTGCCATGTAGGCACCAGATGCCTGGTTGACCTGTCAGCAGCCAGGATTTGCGTAATGGCCTTCTCTTGCTCAAGTATCCGCTGAATCATCTTCTGCCTTGATCCCCATCGTGTAGCCAATTCAGTCACAAGTTTGTGTGGCGGAAGGCTAAGTTCTACTTGAGCATCTTTGAGTGTTCGCTGCTTTTTCCAGCTGTGCGAAAAAACACTGACAATCTTCTTACAGACTCCCACAGCTCTGTCAATCCTGGTATCCCTCATGCTTCTCTCTGCAAAACAACAACACAACTATTTGTTTATTTTTATGTATTTATTTATGTTTCTTTTGCACAAGAATAAAATACATACAATAAAAAACAAACGAAAAAAAAAAAAAAGTAAAAAGAAAAAAGTTAAAGTTCAGTTAAAATTAAAATAAGATATGATTTAAAAAAAATCATTTAAAAATTAACATTTAATATTAAATGCACATAATATATACATATTAGCTAATGAATTACTGTTCAGAATACTGCATGTAGTTACATTACTAATGCAGAAACAAATACATAAATTCAGTAAATATTAAGCTCATGTTTGCTCAGTGTGCATGCATTAAAATATACTGACACTAAGAGAGAAAGAGTAAACTTACCAATAGCAATGTGAAGACAATGGCCAAAGCAAGACAGTCTTGTCCACATGTTTAGAGTGACTGCTTTTACTATATTGGCCCCGCTGTCCGTTGTTAGGCACACCTGTTTCTCCTCGTCTAAATTCCATTCTTGAAGAAATTGCTTCAAGCCACTCGCGATGTTTTCACCCGTGTGGTCATCTGGGAAAAAACTTGTCTGGATGCAACAGCTGTTCAAACTCCAGTCACTCGTTATGTAGTGGACCGTAAGGCTAATGTACGGCTCAGTCGCTCTGCTACTCCACATGTCAGCAGTTGAAGCATAAAAATCCGCCGTAGACAGTGCTGTTTGTACCCTACCACGGCACTCTTCATACATCGCTGGCAGGGCTGTTTTGGAAAAATACTTCCTTGAAGGCATGTTGTATCTTGGGTCTAGTTTATGGATCATTCGCTTGAATCCTCCTTTTTCGACAGTTTGGATTGGCAACATGTCTTTTGCCAAACAAAACGCCACTGCCTCCGTCAATTCGTTCCATCGTTTACTTTGCTTATCATAAGGGACGCAATTAGCAAATGCGCTGGCAATTTTCGTCTGGGTGGGAATTTTCTTACCCCTTGGTCCACTTGTAGTTGGTGCCTCCGTTGCATCGCGTATCTTCAAACTTTCTTCATACTCTGGTTTGTGTTTGTGTTTCAGATGGTGGAACAAATTGGACGTGTTTCCACTCTTTGTAACCACCGTTTTTCTGCAAACCTTGCATATTACGGTAGTTTGCTCCGCATCTGATTTTCTATAACCAAACCAGTTCCAAATTGTGGAGGTAGCTCCTCGCTTAACAACAAGCTCCTCCTCAGCCTCACGTCCGCTTTCCGCCATGCTTGTTTTCACTCCGCACGTGAACAGTGAATCGGTCGCGCACAAAACTACGTCATCAACTAGACTTATCGTTATTATCGCGAGGAGACAAATTTTTATCGTGAGGAGAATTTTCAACGGTATATCGCAAACGATAAGATATCGCCCATCCCTAGTTCGGACAAACTCTTTCTGTTCGGTTCGCACAGCTCTGTATGTTCACAATGAAGCGGTTCATAGAGTTTTATTTTGAACTTGGACTCAAGTATAAAGAAATACAGTCAGTGCTTAGATCAAGGCACGGTTTTGGGACATTCTAAAACACTTAATGTGGCTTAATGTTTTAAAACAGTGACATTGGAGGACCAAACTCAATAATAATAAATACTAATAAAATTATTAGGCTAATATTAATAACCGTATTAATAATATTACTATTAATAAAGCAGAATAGCCCAGAATATGAACGCAACACCCTGCACGTTAAGCTTTTTCTCCCCCATACACTCTTAAAAAAAAAAGGTGCCAGGAAGAACCTTTTTTGGTTCCCTGAAGAACCTTTTATTAAATGGTTCCTTGAAGAACCTTTTTTTTCTTAGTGCCATAAAGAACCTTTTTTTGGTACTGCAAAGATCCCTTTTCAAAGGTTCTTAAAAGAACCCCTTGCAGTTCTTCATGTCACTTTATTAGGTTCTTTGTGGAACCATTCATGAAAAGGTTCTTCATGGCCCCAATGTAGTTAACAAACATACAAAGAAATCCAGGAATAGGAATAAATGCATGTTTATTACTTTTATCCCTTGTGCCACATAAAATCATATGAATAGGCAACCAAAATTAATAAATTAGACAAATTGCCCAAAATCAAACTGAAAACAGCATTAAATAAACACAAACCAGAAAACAGCAGAAAAAATACAATAAAAACAGTACAATATAAAACAGTACTGATACTTGTAAGATAAACAGCAGCAGCAGCAACAAATAAATATGCAACTTAAGATGGCTTAAGATGATTAATTTTAACTACAGGGAATTAAAAACTTCCTTCACAGAGAAACGCATTTCTTTCAAAAAGAAAGCCTTAAACTGATACATCTTAGACTCGAGAATTGTAACGATGAATTGCATACCATCTGCAAACAAATACTGTTTTAACATCCAAAAGTGATGGAAAGACTATGAATTTTCATAAACAATGAAAATGATTTACAGTTTAATATAAATGTGTGAGGGTATGTGTTGTGTGTAGGGGTGTAACGATACGCGACTCGCGGTTGAACGATTCACAGGCATTTTCCAAATGGAAGTGATCATCCCTGTCCCCTTGTAGTGGGGAGTGATGTAATTTCCTCATCTTCAGCTGGGATGTTCCTGTGACAACGCAGCACGATCTGTATAGGCATAAAAAATTGCCTATTTGATATTTAAAAAGGTTTCATACATAGATTTTATATATTAGCATACTATAGGAAGCACTTAAGGTATAATGAACGAAGACGGTGATTTAAATATACAGGACCAGAAAACAGGCATGTGATCAGCTAGAGACAAAAAAAAAGGAAAATCTGACCGAGCCACGCCCACAAGCCACGCCTCCAACACTTATAAATAATATTATTAATTTTATAAAAAATACAAAGCAGCACTTAATAATCATGATAACAATATAATATATTATAATAAAGTACTATAATATATTATAGTAAGGTATATAGTATATAGAATTGTTATTATTTTTAAAGTGCCTGCCAAAAGTTTGGAAACATTACAATTAATGATTTTGAAATAAATATCTTCTGCTCATCAAGGCTGAATTTATTTGATTAAAATAAAAATAAATAAATAAAACAGCAATATTGTGAAATATAATTAAATAAATAAAAAGTTTTCAATTTTAATACATTATAAAATGTAATGTTATTCCTGTGATGCAAAGCAGAATTTTCTTCATCATTACTCCAGTTTTCAGTGTCACATGATCTTTTAGAAATCATAATTTATTTGACTCTCAAGAAACATTTCTGATTATTATCAATGTTGAAAAGAATTTTGCTGCTTCATATTTTGTGTGGAAATGGTGATACACTTTATTTTTCAGGATCTTTTTATAAATATAAAGATTAATGAACAGCATTGATTTGCATTTATCAAATATATTAATTAAATTTGTTAATGCATTTATTAAATAGAAATCATTTTAAATGTCTTCACTCACTTTTTATCACTTTCATGCATGAATAAAATGATTAATTTCTTTAATCTTTTTAAAATCTTATACAAATGTTTGAGTGGTATCATTGTTTACACAAAAATATTAAGCAGCAAAACTGTTTTTAGCATTGATAATAATAAGAAATGTTTCTTGAGCAGCAAATCAGCATATTAGAATGATTTCTGAAGATCATGTGACACTGAAACTTCTCTTTGTAAACAACAACATATTTATAAACGTTTCTAATGATGAATGTTGCGTTCCTAAATGCACATTAAAGCTGCTCAAACCAATCGCAGTGCAGCTAGCACTAACAGTGAATGGAAACTAAACACAGTACTGTAACAGCAGACATGTAGCGCGTAAGACTACAGTCTATTATATAATTACAACACAACCGTTGGGAGTATTATGACAGCACTAGCAATCTCAAATTCTCACCGCCATTCATAAAAAAAATCGAGTAACACGTTTCAGCGCTCTCTCTCAGGATAATTCCGTCCATGATGTTTTAGAAAACAATCTTTTAGCAGTTTATTTAGGTAATAGCTCAAGGCTATTTGCACGATTTCAATCATAATGCAGTAACCAACCGAACACCCCCCCCTCTCAAAAGAAAAAAAAAAAAGCTTGGATCTACATGAATCACATGGGTCATCCCTCAGAGGTCGGAAAATACAGAAATCCGTATCACATCCCTGAAAAATCACATCCCTGAATATACCAAATCTGTTTACAGTTGATTTTACGCACAGAAAAGCAGATGAGCCCAGACTGGACAGCTTGCAGTGGTTCATAAAACGCTTAACGCGGCTTAATGAAGATTATTAAAAAATACCAAATATGCTATATCATGTATGTATTAAAAATATGTAGCCTCTGTACTGTACATGCAAGCCCAAAATATGAGCTGAATTGCACAGTAAGAATTTTCTCCCCATAGCAAAGTACACTTAACGTGGCTTAATGTTAAAACAAAGTGATAAAAAGCCCAAGTTTAATATTTTATTAAAAATAAACACTATGTGCAGAAAAGCAACGTGCTAAGAGGTTGTTTTTTTTAATAAAGTTTTGTCTATGTGGGAGAAAACACGTGAAACTGCGCGTTCCGTTCTTGATCCAGACACCTGTGATTGGCCATTGCCTTCACTCACCTCTAAACGCCGGATTTTTTTGCGAATCCTCTCACTGTAACACGGTGTAAATAAGAGGTTCATTGATTATAAAAGAACTTTGTGAGATAACGATGAATTGAAGTAAGTGACACATTTTTAAATCAAGGGCTATCTGTGCACTTTATAGGCTAAATATAATCCTAATCTTAAAGTTTTTATTGTTGTTTTTTTTTTTTTTTTTTTTTGTGCTGCTAAGTTTCGGGAGTGACACATACATCCCTCGTGAATGTGGGATTCATTTTTGAATGGGAGAAAAATATAATTTCTCTAAACAGATGTTCAAGCAATGCAGACTAATAGATAAATAGAAACATATGAATTTTTGTGTTAAAATATTTTTTAAATGTGGTTGCAATTATTTCTATATGTAGATAATTAATAGTAAATCTTGCAATTCTTTCACTGTACATTGCTATTCTTGTTGCAGTAATAGTCAAATCAAATCAAATCACTTTTATTGTCACATCACCACAGCACAAGTGCCTTGGTGAGTGAAATTCTTGAGAGCGTGCTCCAAACAGTGCAAAAAACAAAACAGTTTACATATAGACAGTACATATTTACAGACTGTACAGAAGACAATGTGCAAAATACACATACACATACTCAATACACACAGTGTACTATAAAGACAGTCTTAGTTACCAATACACTATGTACACATTTTACATTATGTACACATCTAAACATTGTGATATGTTAAGGGCAACAGATTATAGATTTACAACAGATTAGTTGTGCAGTAGATAGTTGTACAAAGGTGAGACAGATTATACATATGCAATGTCGTGGATGTGCATTGTATGGTATCCAGTGATAGCAGATAGGTTGTATTATTGCAGTGTGTGCGTGTAGTCCAGTGAACGGCGGTAAAGTGCAGTGTGTGGCATGTTGTGTGAGTGGGAGTGTGATGTAGGGTGAATTAGTTCTGTCTGTTCATTTGCCTGATAGCCTGAGGGAAAAAGCTGTCCCTCAGTCGGCTAGTGCGGGATCGGATGCTGCGGAGACGTCTCCCTGAGGGCAGCAGAGAGAGCAGTCTGTGGGATGGATGGCTGGAGTCCTTGATGATCCTCCTGGCTTTCCTTATACACCGCCTGGTGTAGATGTCCTGGAGGGAGGGAAGCTCACCTCCAACGATGTGGCGGGCAGTTCGCACAACTCTTTGCAGAGCTTTGCGGTTGCCAGCGGTGCTGTTTCCAAACCAGGCGGTGATGCAGCCGGTCAGGATGCTCTCCACAGTGCAGGTGTAGAAGGATCTGAGGATGCTGGGGCTCATTCCAAACTTCCTCAGCCGTCTCAGGAAGAAGAGGCGCTGATGTGCCTTCTTCAGCACTGCGTCTGTGTGAGTGGACCATGTGAGATCCTCGGTGATGTGAACGCCGAGGAACTTAAAGCTGTTTACCCTCTCCACAGGTGTCTTGTCGATGGAGATGGGTGTGTGTTCTCTGCTCTGTCTCCTGAAATCCACCACCAGCTCCTTGGTCTTGTCGATGTTGAGTGAGAGGTGGTTCTCCTGGCACCATTTAGTCAGGGTACTCACCTCCTCTCTGTAGGCCGTCTCATCGTTGTCGGTGATCAGGCCTATTACCGTTGTGTCATCGGCAAATTTGACGATGACGTTGGAGCTGTGTGTAGCTGTACAGTCGTGTGTGTACAGGGAGTACAGGAGTGGGCTGAGAACGCAGCCCTGCGGGGCACCAGTGTTGAGGGTCAGCGGAGATGAAGTGTTGTTGCCCATTCTGACCACCTGACTTCTGCCTGTCAGGAAGTCCAGGATCCAGCTGCACAGAGATCTGTTCAGTCCCAGAGTCTGGAGCTTCGCAACCAGTGTGGCAGGCACTATGGTGTTAAATGCTGAACTATAATCCACGAACAGCATCCTCACATAGGTGTTCTTATTTTCCAGGTGGGAGAGAGCCGTGTGCAGGGTGAAGGCAATAGCGTCGTCTGTGGAACGGTTTCTGCGGTATGCAAATTGTAGTGGGTCCAGTGAGGCAGGCAGCACAGAGCAGATGTGGTCTCTGATGAGCTTCTCAAAACACTTGCTGAAGATGGGTGTCAGAGCAACGGGCCTCCAGTCGCAGCACTGCAGCATAATAGTTGCAGCACTGCAGCATTTATTTTACTACTACAGTGATCTTTTTTTTTTTTTTTTTTAATGAACACTTCACTGTCATGACAAATAATTGCACATTTGCTTAGCTGCTTAATAATAATGAAAATAATAATAAGAAGAAGAAGCAATAAAAATAGTTTGTTACATACAGTGCCGTGAAAAAGTTGTTTTTTATTTTTTGTATATTTGTCACACTTAAAAAAATTCAGATCATCAAACAAATTTTAATATTACACAAAGATAACATGAGTGAATAGAAAAATACAGTTTTGAAATAATTATTTCATTTATTAAAGGAAAAAAAGCTGTCCAAACCTGCCTGGCCCTACGTGAAAAAGTAATTGCCCCCTAAATCTAATGCTGCCTTCACATGCTATCGGAATTATCGCAAATACGAGTTTCTTAATTGGAAATTGGATGTGAACGGCCTCTCAATTCATATTTACTACTGGGTAATTCTGAAATAATTTTGATACCCGAGTTTCCGAGTTGGGCGGGTCATTAACTTTAAACATGGTGGAGGGAACAACCATTGCTGCTGTCAGTGCTGTTCTCACAACAACTATATCCCTTTGTCTTGTCGTTAAAGTAGTGTATTTATAAGCTAGATATTATCGATCATGCAAAGCATATTAAATGTTTTATAAGCAGTGAAATATGTATTTGACCGAAATTCCAGAATTGTCAGCGAACTGCATGTATAGCGCAGTGATTGTTTATATGACTGTCAACCAATGGGATGCTACTTTTTATTCTTTCTGACATTAAAGCACTTGAATACAACAAGCTCGTAACCACGACTTCATAAGTGGGATATAGAAAATTTCCGATAGCACGTGAAGGCAGCATAATAATTGGTTGTGTCACCCTTTGCAGCAACAACTGCAATCAAGTGTTTGCGAAAGCTGGCAATGAGTCTTTCACATCGCTGTGGAGGAATTTTGGCCCCCTCTTCTTTGCAGAATTGTTTTAATTCAGCCACATTGGAGGGTTTTAAAGCATGAAAGGACTGTTTAAGGTCATGCCACAGCATCTCAATCAGATTTAAGTCCGGACTTTGACGTGGCCACTCCAGAACCTTAATTTTGTTTTTCTTGAGCCATTCAGAGGTGTTTTTGGGATCATTGTCCTGCCACATAACCCAAGTGCGCTTGAGCTTAAGGTCACAAACTGATGGCTGGACATTCTCCTTCAGGATTTTCTGATAGAGTGCAGAATTCATGGTTTCATCAATTATGCCAAGTCGTCCAGGTCCTGAAGCTGTAAAGCAGCCCCAGACCATCACACTACCACCACCATGTTTGACTGTTGGTATGATGTTCTTTTCATGAAATGCTGTGTTGGTTTTACGCCAGATGTAATGGGACACACACCTTCCAAAAAGTTCAACTTTTGTCTCATCAGTCCACAGAATATTTGCCCAAAAATCTTGGGGATAATCAAGTAATTTTTTGGCAAAGGTGAGACGAGCCATTGTGTTCTTTTGCCTTGGGAACTCTCCCATGGATGCCGTTTTTGCCCAGTCTCTTTCTTATTATGAACACTGACCTTAATTGAGGCCAGTGAGGCCTGCAGTTCTTTAGATGTTGTTCTGGGTTCTTTTATGACCTCCTGGATGAGTTGTCGTTGCGTTGTCGTTGCGCTCTTGGAGTAATTTTGGTAGGCTGGCCACTCCTGGGAAGTTTCACCACTGTTTCTCCATTTGTGGATAATGGCTCTGACCATGGTTCGCTGGAGTCCCAAAGTCTTAGAAATGGCTTTATAACCCTTTCCAGACTGATACATGTCAACTATTTTGTTTCTCATATGTTCTTGAATTTCTTTAGATCGCGGCGTGATGTGTTGCTCTTTAAGCATGCTTCACTTTGTCAGACAAGTTCTATTTAAGTGATTTCTTGATTCAACAAATCTGGCAGTAATCAGACCTGGGTTTGGCTAGTGAAATTTAACTCAGCTTTCTAAAATAATGTGGTTAATCACAGTTCTTTCATGATTTAACAGGAGGGGGCAATTCATTTTTCACGTAGGGCCAAGTAGGTGTGGACAGCTTTTTTCCCTTAATAAATGAAATCATTATTTAAAAACTTCATTTTGTATTTACTTGCTTTATCTTTGTGTAATATTAAAATGTTTGATGATCTGAATCTTTTAAGTGTGACAAATATGCAAAAAATTCAAATTAACAGGAAGGGGGCAAAAACCTTTTCACGGCACTGTAAGTTGGAGGAAGTATCCAATTATAAAATATACATTGTGTTGTAAAAGAAAGAGTTAATCAAATTGAATGCATTCAGCAATAAGAGAAGAAAGTACAAATGAAGAGTCATATTAATAATGAGCCACAAAATCACAGGAACTTTTTCATTTTTCTCCAGATGTGCTGTAGTTTCTTCTATTCCAGCAGGAGCAACCTACAGCTACTCATGTCGTGGGATGGAGGGACGATATGTGATTGTGAATATTAATGGAACTTCAAAGATTCTTACTTTCTGTGAAGTGGAAGTCTTTGTGATTTTTCCAGGTAATCCTGAGCTACTTAACAACCTGGTCTAATCCCTTTCCAGGCGAATTTGACTGGCCTATTCAAATTGGATTTTGAGCTAAGTGGATTTTGAATACAGCTTCCAAAAGTCAAAGATAGCAGAATATATATTTTTTATATATATATATTGGATACAATCACAACAGCGTGAATAGAACATGTCACATCGCCAGCTGCTAAATTCAAATCTGCATTCACGCTTTGGCAGGTGCTGAGTCAGAGACAGATGCGTTTTTACAGCGCTGTGCATTATAACCAATCACACATGTTTCTGTTGAGCTTATGAATGCAATGACCAATCAGAGGCGTCCAGATGAGCCATCGCTTTTGTTCAGTGTGTGGGCTCGCTGAGACTGAATTCTGCTCTCTGGTGAATTCTCTCAACAAAGTGCAAATGTGCGTACGAATGTAAGAAAGTTATTCATTTCACAGTGTAAACCGTTTCAGTGATTATAATGGGAGTTTTTGAGAGCGCTTGAACTCTGGCTAGACTGAATCATTGATAATGTTCTTTTGATAATGTAAATCTATGCTCTTTTTCTGTAAAATTAAATTATACAATATTTATAATAATTATACAGTAACTTACAATGTTTTTTTATTTTATTAAATTCATGTTAATTGCACAGTCAGTCGTATTAAAAATATTTTATGACATGACACCCATATCTGGTACTTAAACAGGGTGTCCGCGGGTCCTTAAAAAGTCTTAAATAACGTTTTCCTAATAAAAGGCCTTAAAATTAGAGTTAATTAGCTCTTAAATTCAGGTTCAATGGGTCTTAAATAATTTTGGTCAGATTACCGCTAAAATAAATCTTTCAGTCATCAATCATTGAACAGACCGAAGATGTTTTTTCTTCCCCCGCGCGTAGTTACTGTGTCATCAGAGAGAATTGCAGAAGCAGAATTCAGGTCGAACTACCTTCTTTGTTTATATAATGTTCTCAATAATAATATAGGTCGAGCTACAGCTAGCTGACCAGCCTTTTAGCTAGTTAAAGTGTTTTTTTTGTTTTTTTTTTACTTGCCCGACCAGACAAATAGCCTGATTTTAAATTTAAGTGACAAAAAATAACCAGCGACGCATCGAAACGAGAATGATTCTTCTGATTTTATTACATTCAGCGTAAACAGCGTTTGATATTGGATAAGTTCGTGTATTTCTGTTATCAAGGTCGTACTGTCGAGGTTTCTTTGTGAGAGACGTCTAATGTTACACAAATGAGCAGAGCAACAACAACAAACAAAGAAACTCAGAAGAAACACACTGGTATAAATTCAAAATGCTTAGTTTATTCATAAATTGATGTCTTTAACATACCATGACAAGGGAGCTATTTTGCTGAATATTTCACGATTGCAAATGTCACATTGTTTTTAGTTCAATAAACAAGTAAAGTCAAGTAGTTATTACGTTACTTACATTTTAGACACAATATTTACTGTTTTGTTCTATTTCACCAACGAAAATAGTTCCAAACAAAGATCAGCACATTCTCCAAGCAACGGTGTTTTGTTACTGAATGATTCAGCGTTTTGAACGAATCGGTCGACTCACTCATTAAGTGACTTACCGCCACCTACTGGTGGTTCAGTACGTTAAAAAAATGCTTTACCCCCCCAACATTTCTTATTTGTATATCCAAAAATGTATTTAAAATATTAATCTCATAACATAATTTATTGCAGTTGTAATTTTTCAGGGTAAATTATTTAATCTGACTGGCAACAGCCCTATAGTGTATATTGAATTTATTGATTAATTGCAATAATTTTACATGAAAGATGCATACATTTAAAAAGGTAGAACAAGGCCTTTGTAAAGTACAATAAAATATGCAGACTGTATGTAAAAGCTGATAGAACACTGATGAAAATAATGCTTCAGAATAAATTTACACCACCAAAATCTCGGTGATGCAGTATATTTGTGGGGATATTTTGTATGGAATATTGTCTGCTGATATGAAAAGTTAACAGCATATCATTGTAATAAATATAATTTATGACAGCAATGATATTTTGTTTTCTTTTTACGTTAAACACTAATGTGTATAATGTGTATTTCCATTACGGGTTTAGGTCTTAAATTTCATTTAAGGTGGTATTAAAAATGTCTTAAAAAGTCTTAAATTTAACTTGTTCATACCTGCAGAAACCCTGTTAAAGGTGCACTAAGCGATTTTTGCCAAACAATGTTAATATTTGAAAGCACCAAAACAAACACGCAGGACCTCACCCCTAATTTTGATATCTCCGCCCCACGCGTACGTATGCAACCATGGCAACGACGATCAAGTGATGATGACACACAAGCATATTCAAACAAAAGCCAACATGGATAAGTTGAAACGAAGCAAAATCAACGTCACTCACGTTTTAAGAAGAAAAAACAAAGCAACCTCGGCGTCCGATTCGAGCTCTTCCTGCTCCTTGAGTTCTCTCCACTGCTGGAAAGCTGCTTTGATATTTCTGTGGGTCCTACCTCTTGCCTGATCGTAACCCTTCTTTTTAATGTTTTGTTCCTCTGATATTTTCCTTTTTTATCTGCCATCTCTCTCTATCTATAGTCGATCTGCTAATATCCGTCCTGTGCACTCAAACTGAGCGCTCTCTTCTCTCTGTCATTACAAGACACGCCCCCTTACTGCTGTTTGGCTACAAGTGTGTTTTGGGACTCGATCCGACACAGTGGTCAAAAGCGTTTTTCAAATATTACTTAGTGCACCTTTAATTAAAAAGATGGGTTTTACGCCTTGTTAATAGATTACACTAACATTAGGCTACTTTGCCCATAACGATCTAAAATTGGGCAAAATGCATTAACTTGCGCATATTTGAGAATTTCATTATATAGTTTACACATTATTTTGAATACAATAAAATAAACTAAATAAATAAACAAAACCAATAAGCCTAAATTAGTTATACATCGCTATGCTGTTGTGTGTCACATGACAAGGTGCATGACACCCCTGGTGGGGAATATCTGCTCGGAGGCGCTACAGATACAGCCACCAAGTGAAAAGATATTCCTTAAAAATGACTTTGTCAGGACTCAAACAGTTCTTACAGACCTGATATGCATTCCTAAGAAAACCTCCTCAAAAAACATTCAAAGTGAATAAAATAAGCTGACTAAAACCATTTCTTGACACTATGACATCTTGCAGGTAATTTGGCAACAGGAAGAACCGTCACACAGTCGTCAACCTATGGCAGCTGGTCTGCTCAACAGGCCATTGATTTCAATCCTGGTTTCACAGATTCATGGTCAGCGTGTTCTTCAACCATTGCTCAGACTAACCCATGGTGGAGGGTGGATCTGAGTTCTGTGTACAGAGTTAATAGAGTTGTCATCACAAACAGACTAGACTGCTGTGCAGAGAGAATAAACGGAACGGAGATTCGCATCGGAAACTCTTTGTAGAACAACGGAAACAGCAATCCCACGTGAGACCCTCTTACAGTGGCTTTAAATCCATAAATAAACCCTGAAATCACATATGAAGAAAGACTAGAAGTTTAAATGAGGTTTTCTCCGTCTCTCTTTAGATGCACTGTGATTTCTAGCATTCCAGCTGGTGTTTCCTCCACCTACACATGTAACGATATGGAGGGTCGATACGTGAATCTCTTCATTCCTGGAAATTCAAAGTTTCTCACTCTGTGTGAGGTGGAGGTCTATGGAGAAGGTGTGATCAAACAAGCAGATTTTAGTGTTTTGGGAAACTATTAACACCTTCACAATAGTTGAAATTTGGATATTTATGGTTTTTGAACATGTGAAACTTCAACAGTTGCATGCGCTCAGCTCTCAATAATTTACTGCATAAAACACATTTGTGTTTTACTATTGCAGGTGAACCTGTATTTAATATCTAGGTATTTTTGTTTGTTTTACTTTGTGTAGTTTTGTTCATGATTTTTGAGGATCACTACACAACCTCTCACTGCATCTGTTTAATCTTAAGTGGCATTTGCAACAAACTGCTGCAGATATTGTAGACTCAATGCATTTTTTGTTTTCATTATTTACATTTAGCACTTGCTCTTATGTTCATACTCATGTGCCCTTTTAGGTCCTTTTTTCCAAGAAGACTCTTGTGAAGATGAACCTTAAGTTTGAGTATGTCTGAACCTCCAGCTCCTGTCACAGGTGAGAGAAGGAAACATACAGAAATCTGAAATCAAATCATATTGATAGCAGTTTTAATATATCTGCTCATTTCAGCTTCAGTCTGCTCTGGCGGAACGAGGGATTTCTGACATGAAGAAAGAGAAGATGATGATGGTGGTGGTGATGGGGGAACCTAAACTCTCTTGAGATCAGCTTTGATGTTCTTTACTTGCATGCTGGAATTTTCTCCATTCCTCAATGTTGATCACAATAAAGTTGTGTGTGAAAATTGAAACTACTGATTCCTGATTGCTGCTTTGAATCCATCTGTATTGTATAAAGTGCAAGTACTTGACAATGTTGGGGCAATAATATTTAAGTGAAATTTATATATTTTTTATTAATATTTTATGCAATACTTATATTAATATTATTTTTTAGATTTTAATGTTAACATCATTCTTTAATTGCAAGTTGTTGTTTTTTACTGTTGTTTACTATTTGTTACATTTTCTTCTTTTTCAGCTATTGTGAAGTCATTAGTATTAAGAAAAAAATAACAAAAATTGCAATATAAAACTGTGCAGCCACATGTAGAGGACTGCTAAGTGCTGAGACTTTTAGCTATTAATTCACATATAATGTTTGGAATGATAATATTTCTAACCACTAGATGTCATCAGCAGCATCTTTACCTGATGCTATGACAAACAAGCATTCAAAATGTTTTTTACCAGACTTTGTATAAAGATGATTATTTTTTAATTTTCATTAATTAAAAGATAAATTAAATGAATATTATATGCCTTAAAAATTGCAATACACAACACAGAATTTCTGAGGAAAAAAAAAATCAATGAAACTTGTTTTTATGCTTTCAAATAATAAGACATGCTAAAACAGAGTTTGGTAACAATAAAACATAAGGTTGGAAAACATGTCATAGGGCCCTAAACATGTCATTTTTGTTAAACTTTTAATAAATTGATGTTAAATTGTTCAATTTCATGATTTTAATTAGCAAGACATGCTTTTAATTAATAAAATGTAATCTAACCATTAAAAAGGCGTCCAGAAAAATAAAATGGAAAAAAAGAAATGTACCCCCCCCCCCCATCGCCCCAAAGTGAAAACCTAGACTATGTTATAACAGAATGATTCGATATACCTTTTTTCTTTCTGCAAAATGTGTGTAAAATGGCCATAAACGGGTTTCTCATTATATACAATGTAACTATAAACTAAATCTAATTTGCATATTAATGTGTTTTTGGGGCAACATATAATGAAAAAAGAAGTGTAATAATGGGAGTAATAACTGACCAGATTTTCATAATAATATATAATATTTCATAGAATACTGAAATATAATTTATTTCCCTGTTCATTTGTTATGTCTCTCAAAACCCTAATAAACATGCTTTTAGTCCCGGTGTCTTCATATGAGGACGTGTATGAAATCATCATCCTGTTTCATAACAGAAAGTCATATTTTGATTTGAAACCCCATAACATTTTCCTGAGATGCTGATTTATGACACAGTTCAAAAATTAGAGAGATTTAAATGATAATTACAAAATACTATCATATTTCCATAAGAGTGTCACTAAATTAATTTCAGACGTTTTTGAAGAGCAAAGAGAGGAAGTGGTTATGATGAAACATCTAATCATTTAGTATCTCAGATAAGCTCTGACTGTGCTCTGTACAGGACATCCAGACTGAACACTGTGGCATGTACAGTCTCAGAGAAATACACTGAAATATAATGTGCTCATATGAGGTCGCAGGGTCTGCTTGGGTAAAGTTGGTGTTATATCGGCACATTTGGTCTTCTGTTTTCAATTACTCTGTTAAACACACTACATGGACATTCAGCAGACATTCACTAGTAAATATAACATTAAAACAATATTTGCCCAATTTGATCGATTGTGAAAAAAAATTAGTAGGTTGACAATGATGTCACTGATTAGAATTTGCAAAAAATAACTTTATTGCACATATAATTATAAAGTTATTGAACGTGGAAATGTGTGAATGTTGTGAATGTGCCAATATAAAACCAACTTTACCCAAGTGCAGGGTCTCAGGAGGGTAACTACATACAGTTTGTCTGTGAAGACTTCACTGAGTTTGCATGTGTTTTGCTGACCTGACTCGTTCGTGTCAATAGTACGGTCTGTTTAGATATATTATATATTCTGTTAAGAGTTAGTTGAGGCTGTATGAATGAGAAACCCTGCCACAATCTTCTGTTTCGACGAGTTTGTGTTTACTTGGGTAAAAAACTAATATTGCCACATTGATGGCTCAAGGAGGTGTAATTGCTCAAATAACATATTGTTTAAAATATAAAGAAATTGTAACCCTAAAGTGTTTTTCAAGTGTAATATTTCTGTAAAGGCTAGGGACAGAAAAATGGACATTTACATAGAATGACCCTTTATCCAAAACTTTCAAAAGAGGAACAAATTACTCCAAAGTCAGTCACAATGCCAGGTTTATTATACAATAATAATCAAGTGCTAAGATTATCACAAATTAAACAAGATTTTGACGCACATCTTTCTTATTAAATCGTTGTTTTCCCGTTACAACTGATAGAGAATCACTTAAGACAATGTGCTGTAGGCCTATTCCACATAATAATATGGAATAAAACAATAATAGGCTACAATATGATTCGTTAACACGTGAGCTTGCTGTTCTTCTCAAATCAATCCGTGAGTTTATAAACCCGCGGGAACGGATTGCGAAAGCGTGTGCGCGGATTATGAATTTGTGGGTACGGTTTATTAATCCGTGGGCACGATTTGTTAAACCGAGGGAACAGTTTAAGAATTCGTGAGCATGGTTTATAAACTGAGGGGACGGATTGCAAAACCCTCGCCACGGATTGTTTTTTCTCCTACAGGTGACGTGCTGAGAAGGGTATAACTGCAGCCTGGAGATCTCCAGATGGGGGCGGGAACTCCAGAACAGGGCGTGGCTTCCTCCCATTGACAGACAGGCACATGACACGCATGCGCAATTTTTTCTCCCAATCAACTTCAGCGCACACTCCGCCCCACAGCTGATTCTAAAGAGTTTATTGGTTGTGTCAATCACAGTGTTAATTTAATTTCCTACACTATGCTACAAAAAATGCTAACCCTAAACCTACCCCACACCTGACCCTCACCTTAACCAGTGAAATTGGCGCTGAAAATAAATGTGTAGTTCAGGAGATAAGCAGTTAATAATATTATGCTATATGAGATCACCGAGCCGTGCCGTTCCGTATCTCCCCAACCGGACAATGGCACCTTTTTAGTTACACCCAGCGTCACTACCCCATCCTACCCTGCGAAGACAGTTCACTCCTATACTTATGAATATGTCATTTAATCGCGAGTTCAGCGAGCCGTTTGTAAGATTTTAGGCTTCCCTCATTCATTTAGATAGGACTTGGTCTTGTCTGAGCTGCCCGGAGGCGTTGCAAATATGCGGCCGAGTGAACACTTTCCTTGAAAGGGGCTTTGGTGATACCTACCTGCAGGGCCGGGCTCCGTACACTCTCCTTCGGTTTATCATAAGAAGAATAGATCGCATCAGCGCCTCTTTTGTCGGCCGTCAACATACTTTTTCTGTGATAATGAACCAGCAGGACTTCTCCAGAGAGTCCAGATGACCAGTCCTTTCCTATAAAGTATCTAATCTTTATCTGTTTGCTTCAGAATGAATACACTGCTTTATATAGTAACACAACACTTACATACAGCTTCAACTATAATATATCTTGAAAAACAAAGGAGAAAACCATTAAAAACAGTGTTAGAGGACATGACTAATTTCAGCTGAATGAAAGTGATCATAGTTAATAAGGTAATGAAGGAATAAGAGAAGGTCAGCAAATAAACACTAATGTTAGTACTAATGTATGGCGGCGCCGTTGACGTGCGGTCGAGCGGCCAATGAGGCGTCTAGGTATTTATTATGTCTATGGCGGTAATGCAGTGTGTTTGTTTGGGATCCGCTGTGAAGAAGAAGAAGAAGAAGAAGAAGAAGAAGAAGAAGAAGAAGAAGAAGAAGAAGAGAGTGGTTCACGCAGACAGCAGGCGGCGGTAATGCTGTGTGTTTGTTTGGGATCCGCTGTGAAGAAGAAGAAGAAGAAGAAGAAGAAGAAGAAGAAGAAGAAGAAGAGAGTGGTTCACGCAGACAGCAGGTGCGGTAATGCTGTGTGTTTGTTTGGGATCCGCTGTGAAGAAGAAGAAGAAGAAGACTGTTATCTCCACCATTACACTGCTGTTCACTTTGAATCTTACACATTTGGAAATACAAACTTTCTTCATCTTCTTTTTTAAATATATACATCATTATGTATTTAAGACAGTCTTAGTCGGCATAAAAAGCTCAGTGTTGGCTGTAAGTGGTTTAGTTAACACTTTCGGTTTCACTCCTAACATTAGTGTTTATTTGCTGACCTTCTCTTATTCCTTCATTACCTTATTAACTATGATCACTTTCATTCAGCTGAAATTAGACATGTACTCTAACATTTTTTGTAGCATAGTGTAGGAAATTAAATTAACACTGTGAGTGACACAACCAATACATTTTTTTAAAAACTCTGTTCTGGAGTTCCTGCCCCCTTTTGGAGATCTCCAGGCTGCAGTTATACCCTTCTCAGCACGTCACCTGTAGGAGAAAACAATCCGTGGCGAGGGTTTTGCAATCCGTCCCCTCAGTTTATAAACCATGCTCACGAATTCATAATCCGCGCGCACGCTTTCGCAATCTGTTCCCGCGGGTTTATAAACTCACGGATTGATTTGAGAAGAACAGCAAGCTCACGTGTTAACGAATCATATTGTAGCCTATTATTGTTTTATTCCATATTATTATGTGGAATAGGCCTACAGCACATTGTCTTAAGTGATTCTCTATCAGTTGTAACGGGAAAACAACGATTTAATAAGAAAGATGTGCGTCAAAATCTTGTTTAATTTGTGATAATCTTAGCACTTGATTATTATTGTATAATAAACCTGGCATTGTGACTGACTTTGGAGTAATTTGTTCCTCTTTTGAAAGTTTTGGATAAAGGGTCATTCTATGTAAATGTCCATTTTTCTGTCCCTAGCCTTTACAGAAATATTACACTTGAAAAACACTTTAGGGTTACAATTTCTTTATATTTTAAACAATATGTTATTTGAACAATTACACCTCCTTGAGCCATCAATGTGGCAATATTAGTTTTTTACCCAAGTAAACACAAACTCGTCGAAACAGAAGATTGTGGCAGGGTTTCTCATTCATACAGCCTCAACTAACTCTTAACAGAATATATAATATATCTAAACAGACCGTACTATTGACACGAACGAGTCAGGTCAGCAAAACACATGCAAACTCAGTGAAGTCTTCACAGACAAACTGTATGTAGTTACCCTCCTGAGACCCTGCACTTGGGCAAAGTTGGTTTTATATTGGCACATTCACAACATTCACACATTTCCGCGTTCAATAACTTTATAATTATATGTGCAATAAAGTTATTTTTTGCAAATTCTAATCAGTGACATCATTGTCAACCTACTAATTTTTTTTCACAATCGATCAAATTGGGCAAATATTGTTTTAATGTCATATTTACTAGTGAATGTCCACTGAATGTCCATGTAGTGTGTTTAACAGAGTAATTGAATGCAGAAGACCAAATGTGCCGATATAACACCAACTTTACCCAAGCAGACCCTGCGACCTCATATGAGCACATTATATTTCAGTGTATTTCTCTGAGACTGTACACGCCACAGTGTTAAGTCTGGATGTCCTGTACAGAGCACATTCAGAGCTTATCTGAGATACTAAATGATTAGATGTTTCATCATAACCACTTCCTCTCTTTGCTCTTCAAAAACGTCTGAAATTAATTTAGTGACACTCATGGAAATATGATAGTATTTTGTAATTATCATTTAAATCTCTCTAATTTTTGAACTGTGTCATAAATCAGCATCTCAGGAAAATGTTATGGGGTTTCAAATCAAAATATGACTTTCTGTTATGAAACAGGATGATGATTTCATACACGTCCTCATATGAAGACACCGGGACTAAAAGCATGTTTATTAGGGTTTTGAGAGACATAACAAATGAACAGGGAAAGAAATTATATTTCAGTATTATATGAAATATTATATATTATTATGAAAATCTGGTCAGTTATTACTCCCATTATTACACTTCTTTTTTCATTATATGTTGTCCCAAAAACTCATTAATATGCAAATTAGGTTTAGTTTATAGTTACATTGTATATAATGAGAGAACCTGTTTATGGCCATTTTACACACATTTTGCAGAAAGAAAAAAGGTATATCGAATCATTCTGTTATAACATAGTATAGGTTTTCACTTTGGGGCGATGGGGGGGGGGTACATTTCTTTTTTTCCATTTTATTTTTTAATGGAAAAATATTTTTATTATTTATTTTTCTGGACTCCTTTTTAATGGTTAGATTAAATTTTATTAATTAAAAGCATGTCTAGCTAATTAAAATCATGAAATTGAACAATTTAACATCAATTTATTAAAAGTTTAACAAAAATTACGTTTAGGGCCCTATGACATGTTTTCCAACCTTATGTTTTATTGTTACCAAACTCTGTTTTATCATGTCTTATTATTTGAAAGCATAAAAACAAGTTTCATTGATTTTTTTTTTTCTCAGAAATTCTGTGTTGTGTATTGCAATTTTTAAGGCATATAATATTCATTTAATTTATCTTTTAATTAATGAAAATTAAAAAATATATATTGTATGAGTATCCCTTAAAAATAAGGTTTTAATAATTTTAGTAGTAGCCTATTACATACATTCTACTGAACAATAGTAATGTTGATTATTTCTGTCGCAATGACTTCAAGGTAAACCGAACGTTTTTGCTGTGAATACCTTTACAGTTCTGTGTGTGTATGATATGAGGATAGTTTTACTCAAATGAAACGGTCAGATGCTCATGAAGTGACTCTCAGAGCAGTTCTGGAGATGATGTTCATGTATTTATGTCCTCATTAGTGAGACGCAGACGCTAATATCACCGGAAGCATCACGCGTGCTTCAGTGCTAGTAGTAAACAAACCCGCGCGTCTGCGCCACTCATAACACACAGACACACAGAATTCATATTTTAATAGTGTTTAGGCGGCCGCCTTCCTGAGATAATGGCAGGGAAACACTGATAGTTCATAGTTGAAAATCATCTTTATACAAAGTCTGGTAAAAAAAAAAAAAAAAAAAAACATATCCTGAAAACTAAAAGTGTATTGGTGATTTAAAAAAATCAATTGTTTTTGCCTATGCATGTTCATTCATGTCTTTTTATTTATTTATTGTTTAAATGAGTCCCGATGTCCTCTACTGAGAACATGGCATAACTTATGAGTGAAATATCTTTTTTTTTTCTTTTTTTTTTTTAATGCTCTAAACAATGTAATGACATGAAAAAAATACTAATTTTAATTTTATTATATGAAAAAGTGTAATTTGAGTCTTAATTAAATGATTAATAACATTATTTGCTAAGTCTCTTAAATAAATGGCATCATCCGTGGTCTCTGAAGTATACAAGTACATAATGTGTGTTTGATCTGAATCAATGATGTTCTTCTGCATGTGTTACTTTATGAATACAGACATATTTCTGTACTTAGAGTCTGTGTGATCTGTAGAAAACATTTTACAGCACTTTCCTCTTGTATAAATGTGTCCCACTATCCCAGACATGATTTATAATTATTGGTTCATTTCTTCTTCAGGTGCGTCTGGTGTTGAAGCTGAAGTGTCAGTGATGGAGGGAGATTCAGTCTCTCTACACACCGGTGTTAAAACAGACCAGCAACACACAATTAGATGGTTTTATAATGACAAACGTATCGCTGAAATCACTGGAGATCAGAGTAAGATCTGTACAGATGATCTGTGTCCTGAGAGATTCAGAGACAGACTGGAGCTGGACCCTCAGACTGGATCTCTGACCATCAGAAACATCAGAACCACAGACTCTGGACTCTATCATCTACACATCATCAGCAGCAGCAGCAGCTTCAGTGAAAAGATCTTCATTGTTACTGTACAAGGTGTGTATTATCATAATCAGCTCTGACAAGTTACAGCCGTTACTGGTGTTTACAGAGCAGTATTTGACCAAAACTGAAAACGGCGGTTGTTTTCTTCAGTTAAATGAATTCTGTTCATTATATAAAGTGATCTTCAGTGTGTGATTGTTTTCATATCTGCACATGTTGTGTAGTTATCTGCAGCAGCTGTTGGTTTGTGTTTCAGGTGTTTCTGCTGCTGATGTGAAGTCAGTGAAGGAGGGAGAATCTGTCACTTTAGATCCTGGTGTAATAAACAACACAAATGACTCGATGACGTGGTATTATAATGACGTCTGCATCGCTGAAATCACTGGAGATGAGAGTCAGACCTGCACAGATGAGAGATTCAGAGACAGACTGGAGGTGAATCAGACTGGATCTCTGACCATCAGAAACACCAGAACCACAGACTCTGGAGATTATCATCTACACATCACCAGCAGCAGCAGCAGCTTCAGTGTTAGAAGAATGAGGAGCTTCAGTGTTTCTGTCACTGGTGAGTGTTATTCAGAGCAAGTTATATGAAGCGAGGGCTGTTTTGAGTATCATTTTAATGAATGTTATTTAAGCTGCACAATGCAGAAAGTTTTCCTGTAAGCAGTGATGTTTTCTGTGGAGTGCTTTGATGTTGTTTTACTGCCTGTTCTTCTGAAACCACCGTTTATCAGCTAAATCTGTACTACACCACTGATGAACAAAGCTGAAAGGGTCACATATCAGTCAGAAATATCAATATGATTGTGTTGTTCCAGGTTCAGGTTGGTCTTCAGCTGCTGTAGCAGGAGTAAGTGCTGCTGTAGTTATTCTGCTCGTGGCTGCAGCTGCTGCTGTCATTTACAAGCACAGGGAAAGTGAGTATTACATACAGCTGATTGAACAAGATGGAAATAATAGTGTGTGCAACATGGGAAAATATGTATTTTCATTATAATTTGCCAAAGTCATCTTTGTGTGTAACTGAGTTTGTCATTATTGTCCAAACAGGCAGCACAGCGAAGCACAATAATGAGGTAATATAAACCTACATTCCTCAAAAACACAACTCCAATCTTTAGTTTTGTGAGTTTGTGTAACTAAATCATCAATCCTGTTAATTTCTCTTATCTTCTGTGTTTTTGTTGTTGTTGTTTACAGACTGATCCTGAGAAATACTCCTCTGTTAGTCAGGCTGAGGCTGCTGATAATGAAGCGTCCCAGAAGAAGACTGACACCGAAACACCAGCGTAACATTATCTATTATTTTATTAGTGTTGAAAGCCAGTTAAGCAGTAAATCAGCATAAACTAAGAGACAAAACAACACGTTACCAGCAGCAGTACAGCGAGTGCTTGAGGTTTTTTCAGTATTTAGTAAGGATGTGCATCTCGATGCATAGCCAACGATACAATACACTGAAGATATATATGAAGCAGCTAGCGATGCGATATGATACGATCCACCCCTGTTACGATGCATTGCGATCCGATTCACCCGTTACGATGCAGTGCGATCCGATTCACCCGGTACGATGCAGTGCGATCCGATTCACCCCTGTTACGATGCAGTGCGATCCAATTCACCCCTGTTACGATGCAGTGCGATCCGATTCACCCCTGTTACGATGCAGTGCGATCCGATTCACCCCGTTACGATGCAGTGCGATCCGATTCACCCCGTTACGACGCAGTGCGATCCGATTCACCCCTGTTACGACGCAGTGCGATCCGATTCACCCTGTTACGACGCAGTGCGATCCGATTCACCCCTGTTACGATGCAGTGTATGATACGATTCACCCCTGTTACGATGCAGTGTATGATACGATTCACCCCTGTTACGATGCAGTGCGATCCGATTCACCCCTGTTACGACACAGTGCGATCCGATTCACCCCTGTTACGATGCAGTGCAATCCGATTCACCCTGTTACGATGCAGTGCGATCCGATTCACCCCTGTTACGATGCAGTGCGATCCGATTCACCCCTGTTACGATGCAGTGTATGATACGATTCACCCCTGTTACGATGCAGTGTATGATACGATTCACCCCTGTTACGATGCAGTGCGATCCGGTTCACCCCTGTTACGATGCAGTGTATGATACGATTCACCCCTGTTACGATGCAGTGCGATCCGGTTCACCCCTGTTACGATGCAGTGTATGATACGATTCGCCCCTGTTATGATGCAGTGCGATCCGATTCGCCCGTTACGATGCAGTGCGATCGGATTCGCCCCTGTTACGATGCAGTGCGATCCAATTCGCCCCTGTTACGATGCAGTGCGATCCGATTCACCCCGTTACGATGCAGTGCGATCCGATTCGCCCCTGTTACGATGCAGTGCGATACGATTCACCCTGTTACGATGCAGTGCGATCCGATTCGCCCGTTATGATGCAGTGCGATCCGATTCGCCCCTGTTACGATGCAGTGCGATCCGATTCACCCAATTTAGCTAGGAAAATAAATAGGTTTATTAGAAAATATTTGTCTTTTAAATTCTTGTGAGAGCTATAAAACCCAAATAAGACATCCTTAAACACCAAAGAAAAATAGTCTGAGATAAAGACACGTACAAATATACATTCTTCCAAAAGAGAAGAAAACATGGACACGATCCCAAAAAAGATGAGACACAGACTCATCTTCCTCTCTGCAAAAAGAATAATAATATAATATAATAATAATCCCAGTTTTTCCTCAGGTCTCTGTTGTTGTGATTCATCATATTCACACAGAAGCAGCGGTGATGAGACGTGCTTGAGACACAGTTTAGAAATCAATCTACATCTGAAATACTGCTCACAGGTCACTTTCTAAACACTTTTCTATCCACTAATAATTATATATAAATAAATCAGTTTTTTACCAATGCAAATACATGAGAAAAAATGCATCTCAATATAAATGCCAACTTGTGTCTGATACACGCTTTTTAAAAGCAATGCATCACATCGTTAACTTTTTATGCCAAAGTGATTCAGTGAATCTTCCCATCTCTAGTATTTAGAGGTTTATTAAAGGTGCTGCAGTGATCAGTCAAACAGCTGTTTCTTATCATTTGCACTGATGTACTTAACATGCCAGTTATTTTGTCCCATCAGTTTTCATCCTCTTTAGCTGACTGTTTACATGAATATCTCACCGAGACAGCCGTTATGACCAGGACATGTGTTTGACTGCCTTTTACTGCATATTGTTAGCATGTGTAGTGAGAAGTATTATGATGATGATGTGCAATGCTAGATGTGTTATGAACATAAGTCACATGGTGCGTTCGTCCAATCAATGACACTAACATCTCAAACATGCAAATAAGAACGCTAACCTGGGTAAGGACTGTATAGTGTGAAATGTCAGCTTATGATTACCCAGGATTCAAGTGCTGACAAAAAGCACAGTATAAGTTATCAAAATAAGCAGCATTTATTAGAGCAACAAACACGAGTATTTACACTCATCTCATACACATCATAACAGCCAAAAGCGTGTAATTTCTTCTCAAACATTGCACACGGTTGATAATGCACTTTCCTTTGTGTTGCACTTTAACTTCAAACACAACAGTCCTCAGTTTCAGAGCTGAGTCCCAGTCTTTATGCCTCTTTGGCTCTGCAGACACTTGAATGTTCAGCTACGAGTTCAATATCTGATCCCTTCACACACTACAATCATGTAACTCATGAATCAAATTATCAATTCTGACACACAATCAAATTCATATCCACCCGATGGAGCAGAAATCCTCCCAATCTGGCAACACTGGGACTGCTGGAGTTTGCTCAAGTGAAATATTGTTTTTATTTCTACTTTTATTTCTTTTTAAAATCAGTTTTCATAAGGTGCTGTTTAGATAGTCTTTAATTTTATGTGGGGATTTTTTTTCTTCCCATCTGTCTCTCTCAGTTCTGTTTATGATATTGTGTAAATATTTTTTTTACCATATAATTGCATCAGTTATGTGTTTGTATAATAAAATCTATGAGAGAGATGATTTGCCTCTACGTTTGGAAACACTTTTGTTCTCTTGTGAATTTGTCTTACTCTATTATACTGTATATTATCTTATGCTCAGTAAGATTTAAGGACTTCAGTGATTCCTTGTTTTTCTCCCCATGTGAATGTTTTTCTCATGTCAGAGATAAAATGCTATCATTTGCCAAACTCCTCACAAAAGCCTGTTATCATTTCATAAATCAGTAAGAACTGGACATGGATGTTTTAGTTTCACCAACACAAATGTTTCAGTGTTTTCAGTGAGCTGCTCAAATGTTGTGAAATATCTGTGTATGTAAAGAGATTTTAAATATGTAGCTTTGCATCAGTCAATGTAAAAAAAAAAGTGCCTTAAAGTTGTAAAAAAGTTGACACTAAATAAATGCTGTTGTCTTTCTAAAAATAATAAAATTATTTTTGTTTGTTATTGACATGTAATAGCTGTATTCTTCGGATGTTACTAAGGTTAATAATACTATTATAATGCCACTTGTATTATACACACATGTATTCATGAAATATCAAGCGCTAATGTGATATCAGACTCTGAAAAAGAAATGACACTTACACTATGAAAGAAGACATTAAATTGTGTACCACTTGTATAGTATTTTATCTTCCTCTCTTTCAGAAAGAAACACTTATAACAGTGATTATTATTACAGTAAAGCTGTGGTAATGTGGTGCACAGCTAGGGCTCAACCTGTGCAGAGCACTTGCCCTTTTTGCCCTTACGCTCCGAAGTGCCCTTTTGGTGATGTTTCTTTCTTCTTCATTAATCAATGACTTTACGTCTGTCTGTCTGTTTTACAAATATTTAGCCAATGAAAGGTATTTAAAAGAAAACTTCTGGTTGGATCCGCTCAAACTGTGAGTAAATCTGATAACCCGCTCTATCTGGACTGAAGCTCCACAGCAGCTGAACCAAGTCTAGCAAGGGTAAATAAAGACCTTGTTGTTTGAATAAGTACAGTTTTCTTTACCTAAGAAACACTATGTCTATAAAGACTCATATTTGATGTATTTGAGGTCTGGGACGTGTGGGACCGGAGAGAGAGGGCTAGAATTTGCCATCGAGTCACTTAAATAGCCTGTGTATACAGTAGCATTTCATCTCTTATAACATTAGATTTGGCCAAGTGTATTTTACAACAGAAAAACTGAGCACCCAGATATCTGCAACAAACTCTGTAACCTGTTGATGAAAACTTAATGTGATGCTGCCGTTTTAATGACGGATAAAATGCACATTTGCACACATTCTCTGGTTAAAAACCCTATAACTGCATTTCAGTTAGGTAAGGTAAAATATTCAAATTTCTTCCTTGATTGCTGATATACTTAATTTATTAACATTTATCATCACATGATTCATTCATGTTTATTCATTTCATTCACTAGATATTTTCAGAATCTATTTCTAATTTATACTCTCCGCTGATCTTTATGTATAAACGCAGTAAAACATGGTTTTACTACAGTAATGTTAAGTCAGATAACAGTGAAATCTTTATATTTTATCATGATTGTAACTATATAAAAGAGCTGCATCATTCTGGATAAATTGAGAATCACGATTGTTTTGTCTCAAATAAAGATTTAACTGAACTAAACAAAATAATGTGTTGCTGCAGTCTATTTAAAAGTGTTTCATTAATTTGAATAAATTACTAAATATTTTAATATATATTATATGTATTTAAAATATAATATATAAAATACACCAATTTTAATATTAAAATGATGAAAACATGGTTTGAATGATTCAATGACTCACTCAAATACTTCACTGTTTCATTACTGGATGAATCAGTTTTTATGAACGAATCTCTTGATTGAATGCATTTTTAAGTCACTTGTCACTTAGCGGTGAAACAGTGTAATCAACACAAACTTTATGTGAAGAGCCAGTTACTTTCAAAAGATTACTTGCTCTGTTTTGATCGCTATCATAGACATAAATGTTCATATCTGAGCTATAAACTAATCCCAGCTCAGGCACAATTAAAAATGTTCACTGCAACTGTAGGCCTACTTTTCACAGGTTTTTATTTTATTAAAACGAGGTTTTAATATGAACACAAAAAATTATATGAACTTGATGCACAATATTTTATAATTGTTTCCATTGGAACTGGCTTACTTTAGGGAACGTGTAGTGAATAAGAGACCTTCAAGAGACATCTCTGGTCCTTCAGTATCAGTTCTTGTCAGGTAGATGGATACATGTTGGATATATTATAGTAACGCTATGGCTATAGTTTCTTATAATCTCCTATTTTGACTGGAATTGTGTTGGACATAATTAATTCAATTATATTTCAAAATAGTTTGACTCATTTGATTGCTGATTTGAAGATTGCTGTTGTAATTAGGTTTAAATAAACCCTGTATATCTATATTATCTGTATTATTATGGTTGTTATTAATAGTGAATAAATCTAAAGTTTTGACACTATTATTTTGTGTTACTTAATTTGTCATTAAGATGTAAACAATAAAAATAAAGGGAGGGGGAGGCTTTTTCATTTTTAGCACATGCCCCTCAAAAGGTCTGTGCACGGCCCTGAACCCATCGCCAGCATGAGAGGAGGACAAGCTATCAAAGATGATAAAGACCTCTAGTGTCCATCACTAGTGCACCTCTTGAGATCAGGGGAGTGAGGTTTATCAAGGGAACAGGTGTTAAACTCAGCTCCTGGAGGGCCACAGTCCTGCAGAGTTTAGCTCCAACCCTGCTCCAACACACACACACACACTCTCTCACACACACACACACACACACACACTTACACTCACACTCTCTCACACACACACACACACACACTCTCACACACACACACACACACACACACACACACTCACACTCACACTCTCTCACACACACACACACTCACACACCATGTAGCTTTCAAATAAGCCTGAAGAACGTGATTATCTGGATCAGGTGTGTTTAATTAGGGTTGAAGCTAAACTCTGCAGGGGTCCGGCCCTCCAGGAGCTGAGTTTGACACCCCTGGTGTACAGGGCATTCCTGTGGTGTCTACATGCTGATGGTAATGTTTCATTTGTCCAAGTGTTACAGTGTTATTTGTATTTCACAGTATGCTCTCAGCACCTGTACATCATTAACATTCACAGAGGTAAGCTAGATTTTCACAAATATATACCAAACTACAACCCCAAATCAGAAAAAGTTGGGACAGTATGGAAAACGCAAATAAAAAAAGAAAGTAGTGATTTCTAAATTTACTTTGACTTGTATTTCATTGCAGACAATATGAACACAAAATATTTCATGTTTTGTCTGGTCAACTTCATGTCATTTGTAAATATACATCCTTTCCTGTCATTCAGACCTGCAACACATTCCAAAAAAAGTTGGGACAGTAAAGCATTTACCACTTTGTAATGTCGCCATTCCTTTTCACAACACTTAAAAGACGTTTAGGGACTGAAGACACCAAGTGATGAAGTGTTTCAGGTGTAATTTTGTCCCATTCTTCCTGCAAACAAGTCTTAAGGTGGGCAACAGTACGGGGTCTTCGTTGTCGCATTTTGCTCTTCAAAATGCGCCACACATTCTCTATTGGAGACAGGTCGGGACTGCAGGCAGGCCAGTCAAGTACCCGTACCCTCTTCCTCTGCAGCCAGGACTTTGTAATGTGTGCAGAATGTGGTTTTGCATTGTCTTGTTGAAATATGCATGGACGTCCCTGGAAAAGATGTCTTCTTGAAGGCAGCATATTGTGCTCCAACATCTCTATGTACTTTTCAGCATTAATGGTGCCATCACAGAAGTGCAAGTTACCTTTGCCAAGGGCACTGACACAACCCCATACCATGACAGACCCTGGCTTTTGGACTTGTTGCTGGTAACAGTCTGGATGATTCAATTCAATTCAATTCAAGTTTATTTGTATAGCGCTTTTTACGATACAATCGTTGCAAAGCGCTTTACAGGAAATTAAGTTTCTACAATATATTTATACATTGTAGAAACTTAATATATTAACTTATGGCAAAATTTGTTAATTCTGCATGTTGTTGGGGGATCAGAGGTTGGCATCCTCTGAGGTCCTCCGAGGGGTCGGCATCATCTCTTCTCAGGTGTTTGGTCATCTCAGATCATTTAAGGGCTGGATCCAGACTGAAGCTTGTGTAACTCCTAGTTACCACGGGATGTTAATCCCGTGGCAGAAACAGAGAAACAAAGAGACATAATTAGCGTAGCTGTTGTTCCATTCAAGCAAAAATTATTTGTTCAACCCAAGCTAAAGAATAATAATGTGCGTTTTGATCAGATATAACTGCAGTACACGATTATGAGATGCATTATATGAATGCATTATGTGAATGCTTGGCTAAAGAGATGTGTCTTTAATCTAGATTTAAACAGAGAGAGTGTGTCTGAACCCCGAACGTTATCAGGAAGGCTATTCCAGAGTTTGGGAGCTAAATATGAAAAAGCTCTACCTCCTTTAGTGGACTTTGCTATTCTAGGTACTACCAAGAGTCCAGAGTTTTGCGACCTTAGGGAGCGTGATGGATTGTAGCGAGATAGAAGACTAGTTAGGTACGCAGGAGCTAAACCATTTAGGGCCTTATAGGTAAGTAATAATATTTTGTAACTAATACGGTACTTAATAGGTAGCCAGTGCAGAGACTGTAAAATTGGGGTAATATGATCATATTTTCTTGACCTGGTAAGGACTCTAGCCGCTGCATTTTGTACTATCTGTAGCTTGTTTATTGAAGATGCAGGACAACCACCTAGCAGTGCATTACAATAGTCCAGTCTAGAGGTCATGAATGCATGAACTAGCTTTTCTGCATCAGAAACAGGTAACATGTTCCTTAGCTTGGCAATGTTTCTAAGATGGAAGAATGCTGTTTTTGTAACATTGGAAATATGTTTTTCAAAAGACAAGTTGCTGTCTAATATAACACCCAGATTTTTGACTGTAGAGGAAGTAACAGGACATCCGTCTAGTTGCAAATTGTAATCCAAGAGATTCTGTGTACTGTTATTTGGTCCAATAAGTAATATCTCTGTCTTATCTGAATTTAATAGGAGAAAATTATTGGTCATCCAATCTTTTACATTTTTAACACACTCAGTTAACTTAGATAATTTAGAAGTTTCGTCTGGTCTTGTTGAGATATATAGTTGAGTATCATCAGCATAACAATGGAAACTAATCCCGTATTTTCTAATAATATTACCAAGGGGCAGCATGTATATTGAAAACAGCAGAGGACCTAGGACAGATCCTTGCGGTACTCCATACTTTACTGGTGATAATTGAGATGACTCCCCGTTTAAATAAACAAAGTGGTAGCGATCGGACAGGTAGGATCTAAACCATCTTAAAGCCTGCCCTTGAATACCTGTATAGTTTTGTAATCGATCTACGAGTATTTCATGATCTATAGTGTCGAACGCAGCACTAAGATCAAGTAAAACTAGCAATGAGATGCAGCCTTTGTCTGACGCAAGAAGCAAGTCATTTGTAATTTTAACAAGTGCAGTTTCTGTGCTATGGCGGGGCCTAAAACCTGACTGAAATTCTTCACAGAGATCATTTTTTTGCAAGAATGAGCACAATTGAGCAGACACAACTTTTTCTAAAATTTTAGACATAAACGGAAGATTTGAGATGGGTCTGTAATTTGCCAGATCACAAGGATCTAGTTGTGGCTTCTTAATAAGAGGCTTAATAACTGCCAGCTTGAATGGTTTAGGGACGTGACCTAAAGATAACGATGAGTTAATAATATTGAGAAGCGGTTCTTCTGCTACAGGTAACTCTTTCAGTAATTTAGTAGGTACAGGATCTAATAGACATGTTGTTGGTTTAGATGTGTTGATAAGTTTATTTAGCTCTTCCTGTCCTATAGTTGAAAAGCACTGCAGTTTTTCTTTGGGTGCGGTGAATGAGGCTGAAGTACTAGACGCCGTAGAATCTACATTTGTTATTGTATTTCTGATGTTATCTATTTTATCAGTGAAGAAATTCATAAAGTCATTACTATTAAACTGTGAGGGAATATTTAGATCGGGTGAAGTCTGGTTATTTGTTAGTCTAGTCACTGTGCTAAATAAAAACCTTGGATTATTTTGGTTATTATCTATGAGTTTGCGGATATGCTCGGTCCTGGCAGCTTTTAGAGCATGTCTATAGCTGGACATACTGTTTTTCCACGCAATTCTAAAAACTTCCAAGTTAGTTTTTCTCCATTTGCGCTCAAGATTACGAGTTTCTTTCTTGAGAGAATGGGTATAACTGTTGTACCATGGCGCAGCACGTTTTCCTCTAACCTTTTTTAATTTGATGGGAGCAACAGTTTCTAATGTATTAGAGAGGATAGTGCCCATGTTGCTAGTCATTTTGTCAAGTTAATTTGTATTTATGGGTACACAGAGCAGCTGAGATAAATCAGGCAGGTTATTTGTGAATCTGTCTTTAGTGGCTGGAACAATTGTTCTGCCCGGACGATAAAGTGGGGCCCTACAGTTAATATCAGTTATAAGCAGCATGCACGATACAAGGAAATGGTCAGTAACATCATCACTTTGAGGGACGATATCTATATCAGTAAGATCAATTCCATGCGATATAATTAAATCTAGCGTGTGATTATAACGATGAGTGGGCCCGGTGACGTTTTGCTTGACCCCAAAAGAGTTTATTAGGTCGGTAAACGCAAGTCCTAATGTATCATTTGGATTATCAACATGAATGTTAAAATCTCCGACAATTAGCGCTTTATCAGCATTAACCAATAGGTCTGAGAGGAAATCTGCAAATTCTTTTAGGAAATCTGTATATGGCCCTGGCGGTCTATACACAGTAGCCAGAGCAAGAGATAAGACAGATTTCTTTTGCATATCTGACAGTGTAACATTAAGCATAAGTATTTCGAATGAGTTAAACCTGTATCCTGTTTTCTGAGTAACATTGAGAATATCACTATATATTGTTGCGACACCGCCGCCACGACCAGTCTGACGGGGCTCATGCTTATAACAGTAGCTTGGTGGAGTAGACTCATTTAGACCAATATAATCATTTGGTTTAAGCCAGGTTTCAGTCAAACAGAGTACATCAAAACTATTATCTGTGACCATTTCATTTACAATTACTGCTTTAGGTGTGAGTGATCTAATGTTTAGGAGCCCAAGCTTTAAAAATAGTTTTTGTTCATTTATTTTGAATTTTTCTGGTTTAATCGCGATCAGATTTTTTCTAGATCCTGTGTTAAATTTATATTTTGACCTCACTATTCGGGGAACAGACACAGTATGTATAGATTGAACAACGCAATTACTTCTATCATTTAAGTGGGTAGAAAAAAAGTCATCATAGCAGTTATTTGAGATTTGGCTTACTAGTCAGATGGAGCGTAGCGTCCTTTTCTTCCTTTTCTTCTTTGGTCCGGAGCACACGGCGTCCATTCCTCCCAAAAAATACCTGAAATACTGATTCATCTGACCACAGTACACGTTTCCACTGTGTGATGGTCCATCCCAGATGCCTCCGAGCCCAGAGAAGTCGACGGCGCTTCTGGACACTGTTAACATAGGGCTTCCTTTTGGCACAGTACAGTTTTAACTGGCATTTGTGGATGTAACTACGTATTGTGGTACTTGACAAAGGTTTGCCAAAGTAGTCCTGAGCCCATGTGGTGATATCGCTTATAGATGAATGACGATTCTTGATGCAGTGCCGCCTGAGGGATCGGAGATCACGGTTGTTCAGCTTAGGCTTGCGCCCTTGTCCTTTACGCACTGAAATTCCTCCAGATTCCTTGAATCTTTTAATTATGTTATGCACTGTTGAAGGTGAAATATCCAAATCTCTTCCTATCTTTCTTTGAGGAACATTGTTTTTAAACATTTCAATCATTTTCTCACGTATTTGTTGGCAAACTGGTGATCCTCGGCCCATCTTTGCTCCTAAAGGACTAGACCTTTCTTGGATGCTGCTTTTGTACCAAATCATAATTACAATCACCTGTTGACATCACCCGTTTCAAATCACATCATTATTTAACCAATTTACCTCATTACTAGCCCTAAATTGCTCCTGTCCCAACTTTTTTTGGAATGTGTTGCAGGTCTGAATGACAGGAAAGGATGTATATTTACAAATGACATGAAGTTGACCAGACAAAACATGAAATATTTTGTGTTCATGTTGTCTGCAATGAAATACAAGTCAAAGTAAATTTAGAAATCACTACTTTCTTTTTTTATTTGCGTTTTCCATACTGTCCCAACTTTTTCTGATTTGGGGTTGTATATATTGTAAACAATTATACAAATAGACTATATTGAGTTTTCATGTTTTTGCTTGTTTTCATCTTCATGGGCTCACTGTGATGAGATTCATACTCTCAAGACCGAAGTGTGTCATGTTTGTCATTCAGGTTTCAGAAGTGTGCCACGTGTGCAGATTACGTCAGGAAAATGCACTTGCACCTCACATAAGCAGGCTTGTTTGAGATGCGCCTCGCCTGAGATGTAGGTGAGAGCAGGCGGCTGCAGTGAGGGGAGGAGTGAAATAAACACAGTCAAGACGGACAGCTCTGACCTCTCGAAGAAGAACAGATACTACGAGATCAAAGGAGGATATCACGTCATTCTCACTGTGCTATGAGATGTGTGCTATGTAAATAAGTTTAGACCGCTCATTTGCATACCGACATGGTTGACAGCTGTTAATGCACACTCACCGTTTTAGATTGACTAACTATATAAGATTTCCATTCAAAATGAAAGCATAAATCTAGACTATATGCGCTGCCGGCTTTAGAGAAAAACACAAAACTCTGACTCTTTTTTTTTTGCATATGCTGAGCATTTAACATTCATACTGTAATGAAACATTATAAATAGGACATTCACATTGTTTGCAGTAAAAAGGAAGAAAGAAAAAAATTAAGAAAAATAGGCCTACAATAACAACAAGGGTATTCATAATCAATAGAAAGGACGAGTTTAGTTTTTTGAGTGTATCAGGTTCTTAAAAGTCCTTGTAAAGTTTCAAAATAAATCCTTGAGTCAACCTTGTAGTGGGAGATATTTACATTAGTATGTTTAAAACTTACCTAAAAATATTAGAAGATTTAGCATGAAAATATTACGCTTTACCACAGGGTGGCCAAATGGGTGCCCTAAGCAGGATTGCATTGTTGTGCCCCCTTCCTCAAATATTATGGAAGTAAAAAATAAAAATAAATAAATAACCTACTACAGGGGTCAAAATAGAACTTTAATAAAATATTAAAAGTAAATAAATTAATTGTATTATTTACAAAGTACAACTGTAGCTCAGTTACCTATGGCTATGACTTTATTAATACAGTTGTCTGATTATTTTATAGTCTCAAGCATTCAGAAATCACGCAAAAGAAAATTAAGCAGTTTTATACGATAAAACCATGGTTAATTTTTGTAAGGGATGTGATGTCCACATGTGTTGTTGTTGTTGAAGAAATTATAGAGGCTGTAGCATCTATAGCAAAAAGGTGGCAAAAATTAAAGATTAAGTGGATATATGAATTAAATGTTTGGTCAATAGTCTATTAAACAAGGATATGATCGTCCTGTAAGTGTAACAGCAGCAATTACCAGACCTTTGGCTCCCTTTACAGGTATTTGTAATAACATGTAATGTACATAAATTGTTTATTTTGTATTAGCCTACATTATGTATTTTAACAGTGTTATTTGATGAAATCATATAATTATTAATTAACCAATCATTATTGCCTCATTGTTTTTATATTATGCATTTTAAGTCATTTTAAAGGCTATTGTTGGCTTAGGTCTGTTTTTATAACCACAAAAATTATTATCTTAATGCTTCTTTGTAAATTATTATTTGAAGTATCAAAACCATGGTTAATTTGCTGTTACCATGGCTACAATTTTTGGTTTTATTTGTGTTAAAACCATGGCTAATTTTCATAAGGGAACATAGAAAGTCAGAGAGAATATTATATGCGTTGTTGGGGGTTAGATTATTACCGACATTAAAACACGTTATTAACGTCAACAGCCAAAAAAGTTTCACAGGATTATGAAGTGATGCACGGGCTTCGTTTTCACGTTTTTTTTTTTTTTTTTTCTCGGCGCCAGATTGCTGATGTCTTTTCACGGGCATAGTTGTCTATCAATTATGATAATTTGCATTCAGCCGCAAATATGAGGTGTGAGCGGTTGCGGTCGCGGATGCAGGAATGTTCAAGTGTTGTTGTTTTTTTGAGCAACTGGGATGGTGCCCCCTTGGGAGTTGGTGCCCTACGCAAACTGCGTACTCTGCATATAGGGAGCGGCGGTACTGCTTATCCATATCTTTTCTATCAAAATAAAATATAACATTTCCTTATATGAATTTTCAACATCAACATCAATCCAAAAAAATTTAACACAGTATTTGTAATTATTATAGGTCCAAATCAATTTCCAGTTGATATTCTCAGAATGGTTATTCCAGAAGTACTTATATCGAAATGTTGCAGGGCAGTGAATCAAACATCTAAAAAATGTGTTCACTGAAGCCCTGCAAAAGCCTCACAAATTCTGCTGGTACTGCATCAACTATATTCATCTTTCAATTGTTTTACTTCAATGAAAGGTTAGAATTTTGTGCACTGTAAATGTATTTATTTATGCCCCCACACCATTTGAAAAGGAAATAACATCACAGTAAGGAAAAACTCACATATGTGTATCACGTTTTCACAGGGTGTTTCTTGACAAACTGACAACTACAGGGCCTTGCACCATGAAGCCAGATTAGCTGGCTAGCCAGGTAGGTTTCAGTTTAGTTTGCGTCAACTTTGGGTTTTAGGCACCATGTAAGTGGTTTGGCTTCTAGCGGTGTTCATAGCCACAGCAACTCACACTGCACGACGAACCTGCTCCAGGGCAGGTTATGTTCTGGTTTAGAGATCTTATTTGACCAATCAGCTTCGAGCAAATTGACACATCTCTGATGCAGTAAAGTCACTCCCCAGTTTCTCTTGCTTCAAATTATTACGTACTACGTAATAAAACATTTTTAAAGATAAAATCGTCATTATGATATCATTAACCCATTACACAAGCCAGTATAGTTTAATAATTGTTAAACCTTTATTTTAAATTAATATAAATATAGAAAGATAATATGCAATATAAAAAAGCTCTACAATCAATAGCTTTAAACATGGCTACATATGAGCTTAGATTTTTTAGTATTTATATACACCTATACTTATTATCAACTATATAAACTAACTTCACAAGTTTCACTTGCACTAATAAGGCAAGATGTTTTCTTTTTAAGTTGTCCTCTTTCATGGATAGATTGTTTCATCTTGCTGTGTCAGTGTGCTTAAATTCTTCATATTTTTCAATCTTTTAATCTTTGGGAGTGAATAGAGTCTCTCGCGAGAAGTGAATCACAGTTTCAAGGTATGTGATTGGCTGTTCACTACTGATGTCACACTTTCATGTGCACGTGCTTCATTAACTCAGGATCAAAGCCTAAGTTGACAGAGAAAGTTAATGATCAGCGTCATGGTACCAACAAAGCCGGATTGGATTGGTTTGGTTTTGTCAACTTAAAACTAATCCTGTAACCCTGAGTTTGTTGAGCCACCATCATGGTATAAGCCCATGGGGCCTGGCATGCATAATACAGCCTTTTTAGTAATTTTCGCAGATCTGTGATCATTTTGACAACATCGTCATCTGTTTTTAGTACACCATTGTCATGTAATCATACCCTAAGAGCTTGTGACTAAACCTCGTAACTCCAGTGGATCTTCAAACTGTCAGCAAAACCTTGTACAGGAGCTCCAGGCGCCTCAATTGTGAATGAAGTCATGCACTGTCATTTAGAGCAGTGTTTCTCAACTGGTGGGTCGCCAAACCGTTCTGAGTGGGTCGCCAAAGAAACGACATCAACAACAAAAAACGTAATTCTAAATGTTTTTTTTCTGATGCGAGACTTTTATTTTAAAACACGGGCATGAAAGCTGTTGACACGTCTGTCAGATGCACTTTAAGTAAAGAGTGAATGAGAAAAACTCGCTGTCCCGATTCAGTATCTGCGGTCAGATGAGATGTTGACAGGTTTAATGTCAGTGTCATTATTCTATCGTTATTTTCGTAACTTGTTATGAAATAAAAGCATCACCTCAGAAAAACTAATTATCCTGTCCTGCCAGATGTTACACCGTGCGCACTCTTCTATAGCACGCGCGAACGTGGCGCCACGCTTTATATCACTTCAGTAATAAAGCGCAGAAACTACGAATGTGCTGTACTCAGTACATAGTACTGAGACTGCTCTCATTAGAGTTACAAATGACCTGCTCTTATCATCTGATCGTGGTTGTATCTCTCTATTAGTTCTACTGGATCTTAGCGCTGCGTTCGACACTATC
This sequence comes from Schizothorax lantsangensis, assembly GCA_027422415.1. NCBI lineage: Eukaryota > Metazoa > Chordata > Actinopteri > Cypriniformes > Cyprinidae > Schizothorax > Schizothorax lantsangensis. The sequence goes on from JAPDDO010000397.1 coordinate 69,098, forward strand.
GATCACAACATTCTTTTGAATAGACTAGAAAACTTTGTTGGCATTGGTGGAAGTGCATTAGCATGGTTCAAATCGTACTTATCTGACCGCCATCAATTCGTAGCAGTGAATGACGAGGTATCATATCAATCACAAGTGCAGTATGGAGTTCCTCAAGGCTCAGTACTAGGGCCGTTACTTTTCACGCTTTATATGTTACCCTTGGGAAATATCATTAGGAAACACGGGGTTAGCTTTCACTGTTATGCTGATGATACTCAGCTCTATATTTCTTCACGGCCTGGTGAAACACACCAAATTGAGAAACTTATGGAATGCATAGTCGATATAAAAAACTGGATGACGAGTAATTTCTTACTGCTAAATTCTGAAAAAACAGAGGTGTTAATTATCGGACCTAAAACCCCCACAAGTAATAACCTAGAACACTGTCTAACACTTGATGGCTGCTCTGTAAATTCTTCGTCATCAGTCAGGAACCTAGGTGTGCTATTTAATAGTAATCTCTCCTTTGACAGCCACGTTTCTAGCATTTGTAAAACTGCATTTTTTCATCTTAAAAATATATCTAAACTGAGACCTATGCTCTCAATGTCAAATGCAGAAACATTAATTAATGCGTTTATGACCTCAAGGTTAGATTATTGTAATGCTTTATTGGGTGGTTGTTCTGCACGCTTAATAAACAAATTACAGATGGTTCAAAATGCAGCAGCTAGAGTTCTTACTAGAACCAGGAAGTATGAGCACATTAGCCCGGTTCTGTCAACACTGCACTGGCTCCCTACTAAACATCGTATAGATTTTAAAATCTTGTTAATTACTTATAAAGCCCTAAATGGTTTAGCTCCTCAGTACTTTAGCGAGCTCTTAGCGCATTAGAGTCCTTCACGTCCACTGCGTTCTCAAAACTCTGGCCATTTGATAATACCTAGAATATCAAAATCAACTGCGGGCAGCAGATCTTTTTCCTATTTAGCGCCCAAACTCTGGAACAATCTACCAAACACTGTTCGGGAGGCAGACACACTCTGTCAGTTTAAATCTAGATTAAAGACCCATCTCTTTAACCTGGCGTACACATAACACACTAATACACTTCTATTATTCAAATCCGTTAAAGGATTGTTAGGCTGCATTAATTAGATCAACCGGAACCGGGAACACTTCCCATAACACATGATGTACTTGTTACATCGTAAAAAGATTGACATCTACGCTAATATTAGTCTGTTTGTTTCTTATTCCGAGATCACTGCATTCACCAGATCAGATGGTGGATCAGCACCTAGAGACGACCTCTACAGCCCTGAACATCAGCGGAGACCAGGACACCTAGATGAGCCCCAGAGACAGACCCCCAGTGAGGACCCCGTCACCTAGACAGCCATCAGGACAAGATCTCGGGAACCAGATGAGCCCTCCAATCTGACTTTGCAGCAGTTGGAATTGAACTGCTGTGTCGTCTGGCCAGAGGAGAAATGGCCCCCCGACTGAGCCTGGTTTCTCCCAAGGTTTTTTTCTCCGTTCTGTCACCAATGGAGTTTTGGTTCCTTGCCGCTGTCGCCTCTGGCTTGCTTAGTTGGGGACACTTAATTTCCAGCAATATCGTCGACTTGATTGAACAGAAACTTTTTGAACTGAACTGAGCTGGACGATGCCATCACTGAATTCAATAATGAAATGCCTTTAACTGAAAATTGAGTGTTTAATCTTGTCATTTTACATTATTGACACTATTTTCCCATTTTGATATTGTGCAGTTGCTTTGTCACAATTTGTATTGTTAAAAGCGCTATATAAATAAAGGTGACTTGACTTGACTTGATATGCAACGCGTGAAACCAAAGTACAGTACCGATAAATCACATAACTGGTACTGCGTATGTTAGCTGGGAAGGATTTGCATGAAGGTATGATATTCATTCTATTCAGGAGCAGTTTCCACGTTTCATTAACAGTTCATGTTAGTATTGTATATTCACCAACAACTGTTGTTTCCATAACCCAAAAATAGCATGTTATTTAGGTAGGTAGGTTAACTTTATTGTCCTTGAAAGGCAATTCTTTATATAGACAGCAGTAAACATGCAGCAGCCACACACAAAAAAACAAAAAAACATTTATAATAAATCATTTAAGAACACAATTGCTGCTGGTACAAAATAATTCCTATATCTGTTTGATTTGCACAAAGGGAGTTTAAATCTCCGACCAGAAGGAAGCAGTTGAAATTCATCACACAATGGATGGGTGACATCAGACAGGACTAACTGGCCCTTCTTAGTCACCTTATGTTCATAAATTTGTGCGATAGTCCTTAACTCAGTCCCCACTATCTTACTGCATATTTTAACTATACTATTCAACTTTCCCCTACTCTTTACATTCAAATTGCCATACCAACAAATCACAGAAAAGCTTACAATAGATTCAATAAAACAAGTATAAAACATCTTCATAAAAGAGACATCCACATAAAAAGTTCGAAGTTTCCTCAAAAAATACATACGTTGAAGAGCTTTCCCTCTAATCATATCAGTGTTTGCCTCAAATTTTAGTTTATCATCAAACACAGTGCCTAAGTATTTGTACTCCTTGACCAATTCTACCTGATGCCCTTAATGACAGCAGGCAGCACAGGTACAATATTCTTCTTATGGAAGTCAATGAACATCTCTTTTGTTTTAGAAGCATTAATGTTTAGAAAAGAGGCATCACACCATTGAATAAAATGATCTACCACTGGACCATGACTCCCGTCTGACCCAGTGAGGAGAGACACAATCACAGAATCATCTGCAAATGTAATAATGTGTCTCCCCTCAAAAACACTCCGACAGTCATCAGTATATAAGGAAAACAAGAGAGGGGACAAAACACAACCCTGTGGGGTACCAGTAGAAGATAACAATGCATTAGAAAACACCCCATTAACACGTACTCTATGGGATCTACTAGTTAAAAAATCCACCAACCAAAACACAATATTTAAGTCTAAATTAAAATTTTCAACAAGTTTCTTCGCCAGAATATGGGGTTGAACACAATTAAAAGCAGAAGAACAATCAATAAAAAGCAAACGTACATAATTATTTTTACCTTCCAAATGTTTTAAAATAATATTTAGTAAGGTACAAGTGGCATCTTCCACTCCTCTACCTGATCTGTACGCAAACTGCATAGGATCAAGTGCTGACTGTGTTAAGGCTAAGATCCCCTTCCTAACAATTTTTTCAAAAGATTTCATAACCAGGGAAGTGAGAGCAACAGGCCTATAATCGTTAAGAGAAATAGGATTACTTTTTTTCGCAATTGGCACTACTATGGAATCTTTCCAAAGATAAGGAACTTTAGAAAGTTGCATTGATTTATTAAAAATAAATGAATAAATCCCTGAAAGCTGCTCTGCACAATTCCTCAACAATCTTCCACTAATATGATCAGGGCCTGGACTTTTCCTTACTTTAACCTGACCAAAGCAGCTACGTACATCAGCTTCACTGATTTGAAATTTAACAGAGGTGTCTGAAGTCACAATATTCCCACCATACTTCGACAATTCGGATGTAAAATCATGAATATCAAAACGTGTATAGAATAAAATAAAATCATCTGCTAATTCATGATCAGATTTCCCACCTAGAGTAATACTTTTTGTCTTCTGTTTAGTTCCAATTATATACTTCACTCCATCCCAAGCTAAATGAGATACCTTTTCCTTATACTGCAATTTGGCTAATCTCACCTCATTTTTCACCAATTTATGGGCCTCTCTGTACCGAATACTATCACCCTGTTTATAATAAATATTTCTCAAATTAACCGCATTTTTAACATGTTTAGTAATCCATGGTTTGTTGTTCGTAAATAGTATACGAAGTTTCTTTTTAATAACCAGATCTTCACAAAATACAATATAATTAGTCACAGTCTCTGTGAGATCATCTAAATCAGTACATACAGATTTAAAGAGTTCCCAATCAGTACATTCAAAGCATCCCTTCAGCTCTTGAATTGAGTCTTCGGACCACACAGGAACTAGTCTTTTCTCTGTTTTTTCCCTTTTCTGGACAGGTTTATAAGCAGGGGCCAAATAAACTACATGATGGTCAGACAGGCCCAAAGGGGCCCTCAGAAATGACTTATAGGCCCCTTTAATAGACCCATAACAGAGATCCAAATATTTCCCACATCTGGTAGGACAATCCACATATTGATCAAAATGGCTAAGTGATTTCTCCATTTTACAGTGATTAAAGTCTCCCATCACAATATTGGGTGCGTCAGGAGAAATACTTTGCAACCGATGCACCGTTTTACATAGAATGTCAGTTGCATTTTTCACATTAGCCTTTGGGTGGATATATACAACAGAGATTAATATTTGTGGAAACTCCCTCGGCAAGTAAAAAGGGCGAAGTGATATCAACAACAGTTCAATATCAGGACTGCATACAGATTCCCGCAAAATCGCAGACTTGCACCAATGCTGGTTAACGTAGATGCATACACCTCCACCCAGAGTTTTTCCAGTCACAGCGGCATCCCTGTCCAATCTCAACGGGACACTGAAGCCCTCTATTTCCAAATCAGAGTCTAGATCATGTTCTTTAATGTTCTTTAAGCCAAGTCTCAGTCAAGGAAATAACACAAGCATTCCTATAATCCGAGAGAAACCGAACGTTTGCTTGTAAATCGTCCAGTTTATTCCGGAGAGACTGGGCATTAGCTAGAATTATTGAAGGGAGTGGAATACGATGTAGTTGCTGTTTACGCGGTCTCTGACGCAGTCCCCCCTTCTTTCCCCTTTTTCTCACCTTCTGACTGGTGTTCTTCTCTGTGTGGGTGCGAGAAAGATCAGTCTTTAAAATTTCCGAAGGCCAGTTGTGGGATTGATCCAACACAGCGTAATCAGAAACCCAGCACTTCATAAGAAAGTCACGACTATAACGAAGCCGCTCTCCATTCCCACGCAGTCCTCTCACGAGGTATCCAAAGATTAGCCAAACAATCAAGTAGTTCACAACCGTGTGATATATGTGCATATGTTTAAATGAATGTGGTGGCTCATACCAACTTAACTGTATTAACAAAAACTAGTTAGGACTGCTATTTAATAGCCTTACATATAGACTATTTATTCAGAATTAGTCATATTCTTAACAGTCTTAACTTAATTTTTATGAAATAAATTTGCTTTGTTTTTGTTTTTTAACAAATTAACAAACTATATATATACATATATATATGTTTGTGTGTGTGTGTATAAAAAAGTGGGTCGCGGCTTGATGACCATGGGAAAAAGTGGGTCCCAAGGCCAAACTAGTTGAGAACCACTGATTTAGAGAACATCTCTGCTTTGCAGTGTTACAGTATTTTCTTTATTCAAAACACAATGGGTCTCATTCACTAATAATTGCGTAGATTATTCGTGAACCTCTCACGAAAACTTTCTGCCTAATTCACAACTTGCGTACGCACATTATTTTTTTCTTAACCTCGTCCTAATGTTAGTGAATCAGGAGTGTTCTAAATGAGCCACCTCGTGCACTAGTGATGCGCGGGTCGTCTCATAACCCGCTGACCCCGCGAAATTCCCCCGCGGGTCAAGAAATTGTTACTTTATTTGCAGGGCGGGTTATTAAAAAAAAAAAAAAAAAAAATCCATGTATATTGCGTGCAATTCCCTATAGCCAATATTAAATATTTGGGAATATCTATTTTCATATTTTATTAGATTCTTTGATAAGGTTACAATACGAAGGCCTACGTAGCAACGTAACTTGCTTGATGTCCCCAAACCTTTGGCGTCACGTGACACGTCACGAAAGCGCCAAGCAGCTCTGTATCCCAGCCACAAGCGCATCAAGCGAGCGCACATTCAGCTCTGCTGGCCGGGTGCTGGAGTCTAGGTGTAATAGATTCAACCCTGGTACAGTGGATGCCATTCTTTTTTTGCACAGCGAACGTAAAAAAGCTAAATGAACATTTCCGTGTGTTAAATAAAACAAAAGTTCAGTGGTTATGTAGCGTAGGCTGTAAACTGTAGGCCTATACAAATCTGAAATAAAAAATTGTTTAGCCTATTAGATGAATACAAACGCTGCTTTGTAAATGTTGAAAATGTTTATCATTATCTTGTTATTAATATGACCTGATTTATGGTTTATATTCATAATTGTATGTTGTTGCCAGTTTACAGGGCGATGTTTCCAAGCACTTTCAGGCTGAAATAAAGGCTGTTTTCATTTACATTACAATGCCTAGTATGTCTATTTAATGGTCGCGGGTGCGGGGCGGGGCGGGTTGTAAAAATAGATACAGTGGTGCGGGGCGGGCTGGGGCGGGCCAAATAATTTCATAAAAGCGGGACCCGTGGGTTAGAAAAAAACCCGACCCGCGCATCACTATCGTGCACTAGGTTAGTCATTTGCATAAAACACGCCCAGACCATCTCCATATTAAGGCTTTCTGCACATCAAGCATCACGTTAGTTCAGGCAGGCCACATCAGTCAAACTCACATCAGCTGATAGTCAGCTGTTCCTGACATGTACCAATCCAGTCTTGACACTTATCACAGTGGTCCATTTAATTCCATTCTTTCAGTATCTCTTCTATCGCATCGCTGCTCACAAATCAAACTCCCTTCTCCAATGCCAACTCCACCCAACTGAACCAGTAATCTAATCTGACTTTTGTTTCTTTCCGTATACAGTTCACTACATTGCAAGTACTCTCTACCATGTATTTGTATTTTCTACAACTCATGTAAATTGTGAATTGTAATTATGTATGCTACACTGTACCCCAGAGGGGTTTGACTTGCTGCTCTCCCTGCTCTGTCCAAGCATGGCTGCATAGACAAGTGCGTGGACTTTTGACCAGAACCATACCACCAACACAAACTGTATGCAGAATAATTGTAATAAATATACTTTGACGAAAGTGGTCCTGACTAAAACGCCGTCCTTCCAGCCTTTCGTCACTCACATCAAAGATACTCCACGCAACCCCATGTGACGCCATCTACAGACGCGCTCTCGCCAGATCTTCTCAAAACCAGTTCATACACAATAAAACACCTTTTATACAGACCCAGTTTAGAGAACTCTAGTTAGTTGGCTGTACATATGCTGCTATTCAAAAAACCTTGCAGCTCAAGCTATAGTCTAACGCAGCTTTTCTTACTCTTTTACTGTATATGATGAAATAATTTTAAGATGAAATATAGTCATGCAGTCCGTGACGGACAGATCATCGATGGCTGGTCTGTGGTAATACAGTACATCAGGCAGGACATCCAAACACTCGCCTATCATTCATCGACCTCAAATATGGCTTTTCATCTGAAAGATGTATGTAGCAGCAACTTTACATGGCCTTTCGATCTAATGTTGACCTAGTAAAATCTGCACTATTCAAGTATCTGTGGCACCGGTGCACTCACTTGCTCTTAAAATACTCCCTCATTTCTGCTCAGGCAGATAAGAGTAACGCATATGTCGAATCTGTAAAGACTCTACGTTTATTTGTGCGCACTCACAATAATAACAAAACTCTGCGCTTTTGTAAAATAATGAAAGCACACAGGACACGCGTTCTGTTGTCTTGGTCTGTGAACTTGAGCGCGAAACTCCGTGTATACTTGCCTTACAGACATGGAAAATATATCTATAGAGAGTGAAATGTCTACTATCAAATGAACCAATTCAAATGGAAAACAAATATTCTCAGATTATGTAATCCATATGAAACCTGCATACAGGCGCACCACTACAGTGGAGATGATGAGTCCGTGCCGCTGACTTTATCTCTAGGCCGAAAACAAAGAAAGCACTAGTTTATCAATAAATTATTAAAATGTTAATGTCTCCTTGCTGTTTTTCCCCGACACATTCAGAATTATATCTGCCAGTGCGCTGTGGCAAGTTTATTTAATTTTTTTGCGTGCGCTTGAGCGCTTAATAAACTGCTTGCAAATAGATCCTCACCTCAATTGCATCCCTTTGTCCACAGCAAAATGATACAAGATCTTATTGACATAAACCCTTAAGGCCTGAGTATGCACATTATTTTAAGTACAAATTTGTGAATGGACTACACCAGGGGTGTCCAGTTCAGCTCCAACCCCAAGAAAACGGACCTGAACCAGCTAATCAAGCTCTTACTAGGCATACTAGAAACTTCCAGGCAGGTGTGTTGAGACAAATTGTAGCTAAACTCTGCAGGACAGTGGCCCTCCAGGACCGAGTTTGGACACCCCTGATCTGCACAGTTTTAGCAGTTTGGCTATTGTCCTGTGACCATATTACAGACAAATTATAATCTGTTTAGTGTTTCAGTTAGGATCTTAAGTCCTAAGCCCTTATGATTGAAGTTAAATCAGAAGTCAGATGTCAGAAAGAGCTTTATTGCCAAGTGTTTACACATACAAGGAATTTGACTTAGCGACAGGAGCTTCCATTGCAGAAAGTAGACATAATGCAAACATAGGGTACACGAGTACATAGGAATTTCACAAAAAATGTAACACTATAAGAAAAACAGAAATAGATATAATGTATTATATTGCATTAAGGCACAGAATAGATGGATTACTCTTTAACTAAGTTTGTAAACAGTAAGACTTTTTCAAGACGCAGGAGAAAACATAAGCTGTAGAGGTGTTTATGCATTCACACAAATACTATCATAAATTACTCATTCACGTCAGTGACAATTACAGTTAGATCAAGTTCACATGGTGTTGTGAACACAACCATCTCACAATAATAAAAATCCATCCACTCCTCATTTTTTAATCCCCTTTAAACCTAGTCAGTCTCACTAGGCCTGCCGTTTTGATTCTCTCGCAGTGTGATGTCACATTGCGGAGGGTGGGGCCAAGGGGTTGATTGACAGCCATGCATTGCTATAGTTTCTGCCCTCAGCGGTTACAGTGTCCTTCATTTTCTCTGCTCTCGAGCAGCTGTAACATCCACAATGTCTCACAAGCAATCGCGGTGCTCTGTGTTTGGATGTAAGACTTAACATAAGAGTCTTCATTTTCTCCTAACATCTGAGCTGCTGAGGACGCTGTGGATTAATTTAATTTTTCAAGGTAATGTGCCTCAAAATCTCCCTTAATATGTGTATTACTCCAGACACATTTGTGAATGTCATGTCGTTATAGTGCTTAGCGTTTCAACCGCATTTGTGTGTGTAGGCTACATTAAGTATTTTTAACTGATCAGCGTGGTGCTTGTGAGATTACTTCGCGCCGTTAGTAGCGAGAGATTCGTTTGGTAGTGCGGTCGCGCGGCTCGCTCCATTGATCCGCGCTGACCGCGAGCTCTGTTTCATCCCACTTTCAGTGCATTTGACTTCCCATATGTACGACTGAACACCGGTTCTCTCGCTCTGTTACGTTGCTTCTACCGGCTGTGTTTATTGCTGCTGAAATGCAGTGCCGAGAGAGACACGTATATGCGACGCCCTCTTCTGGAGACGGGGCGGGAATATGCAGCTCATTTGCATTTAAAGCCATACACTCCAAATCAGCTCTTTTTTAGACACACCCCAAAAATGACATTTTCCAGCTGTTATAATAAATGATCTGTGGGGTATTTTGGGCTGAAACTTCACAGAAACATTCTGGGGACACCCAAGGCCAATATTACATCTTGTAAGGGCATAATAGGTGCCCTTTAAACCAGGCAGGGTTAACCTTACAGCAGTACTCAACACTCATTACTGTCAGACATTCAAAATCATTCACTTTCTTGAACAGCTGGATGTTGGACTCATGAAAAATAATCACATTGTCTGTATTTGCCAAAACTGATTTACTGAAGTCAAAAGATGGAATTGGTGTTAGTGCGAAGGCCGCTTGCTGTGAGGCGGGAGCGACCAGCCGGCAGAGGATTGCGCAGCGCCTTCCTCGAACAGTTATGTTCACGATTTCTGATTGAGGGTGGCTGTGACTGGATGATGACAGGTGGCAGTGATCTCAAGTGATCAGCACTGCGGCTGTTGTATCAGTCAGCGGTTAGCAGTCAAGAAATGGGACACATAAATTAAGCCCAATATACGGGACGTCCCTGCTAATACAGGACGGTTGGCAACCCTAATAACATGTGGAAAATTTGATTTTTGTGGCCGGTCTAAAAAAAAGTGCTGTTTTGGTGTCACTTTAAATGCAATCACTTTAAATGCAAATGAGCAGCATAGTCCCGCCCCGTCTTCAGAATAAGGTGTAGCATATACATCTCTGCTTTGCATACCTACAGCGATAAACAGCCAGTAAAAACAACATGACTGAAAGCGAGAGAACCAGTGTTCAGCCATACATGTATAAACTGGAGTGTGACACAGATGAAGAGAGACTCTGGCAGAAGAAACAGCTATGAGAATGAACCAGGACATCTCAGAATGGTTATTTGATACATATGTAGAGTTTTCACAGCTCATTTGCAATGACGGATGAGCAACACACATACACACAAATACATTAACATAACATTCGCTATGCGCTTTAATGAAACTACATGCACACAAATATGGTTAAAACGTTAGCTAAGCACTATAACGACATGATTTTGAGGTGCATTACCTTCAAAAATCAAAGTAATCCACTGCGTCCTCAGTGGCTCAGATGTTGGGAGGAACTGAAGACTCTTATGTTCAGTCTTACATCCAAACACAGAACATCTAGCCTGGTAATACCAAACTCTGCTACTTCGCTTTGCTTCGTAGACAGAGTCTGGAAGGGCATAATTGACAAGTGTTTACTTTCTCGTGGGGGGGGGGTGCTTGTCTGAAGTTTAAAATCATTGGTGTACCCGTAAGCCAATCACATAACGTTTGGTTATGACGTATGTTATGCGACGGCTCAGCCACCTCGAACTTCCGCTGTAAACACAGGTATGCGGCGAAAACAAAACCATCAAGCGAAATACCGGAGTGAAGATGGCTGTGAACGACTTTTGCAGATTATGTGAAGTAGATCTACGCATCCACGGTACAATTAGTGCATCGTCAGTTTCTCGCTGACGATCGGTAACAGTTGATAAATTTAACTTTTCCCAAAACCTGTCGGGAGTAGGGCCACAACATCACCTCCATTCAAAATGTGAACCAAACACTCCTCTTGCTCGGGCTTCAGTTGGCAAATGCCGGGAATATTCTCCACAACAGAGCGAATAGCATCCCATGTCTCCATGTCCGCTGTCGTTTTAGATTTCACTAACCTAAACTACAATCTTAAATTCGGCGCTTAGCGTCTACGTCACGGCTCTCAGCCCGCTCTCTGTTCGTTGGTTGGATGGCTGGTGCGGAGCTGGAGATAATCTGGGAGCTGGTTTGCTATATCAGACTGAGTACAGAAGCGAACTGAAATTGAGCGGAAGTCTGACGTAGTCAGGCTACAGAACACCGGGATTGCTTACAAGACATTCTTGACATTACAGCTGCTCAAGTGTGGAGAAAATGGAGGACAGCGTACAACCAAACACAACTTGCCGAGGGCAGAAACTATGGAAGTGCAGGACTGTCAGTCCGCAGCTGTTGCCTAAACAATGTGATGTTACACTGCTGAGAGAATTTCTCCTAGCGAGACTGATTTGATTTAATGGGGATTAAAGGGGTCAAAAATTAACTTTTACATGTTGTTTGAACTGAAATGTGTCTTGGCAGTGTGTTTACACAACCACCCTATAATGATAAAAATCCACCCAGTGTTATTTTTTTTAAATCCCTATAAATCATAACCCCTTTCTCAAATCAAGCCGATCTCAGGCCCCTCCCATGACTGTTGACAGACACTGCTGTTTTAACATAGACCCACCCTGAGTGAGCTGTTATCAGTCCACCACTGTTTCACCGCCGGAGCAGATGTAGACATTTTTTTTTTTTTTTTTAATGAATCTTTTCAAATCACCTTTCCTAATAAAAAGGAATTTTATTCCTAATAATGTGCTAGTTAACAAGTTCCGTGACGAACGTTGCTAAAGTTTACAGTCACAGAGAACTGCTCGTAACCCCACGGAAGAGAGGGGCGGGGTGAGCAGAGCTCATTAGCATTTAAAGGGAAATGCACCGAAATGGGTCGCTGTGAACAGAGCTGTTCTTGACAAGGTAAAAAGGGTGTTGTTTTACACTACCATTGCAAAATTTTAACCAAAGTATGTTATAGACTTTTCTTTAAGACCCTAAAGAATCATATCATCTTGTGGAAAATGGGCATCTGATGACCCCTTTAAAAAATAAGGAGTGGGTGGATTTTTATCATTGTAGGGTGGTTGTGTTCACACACTACCAACGTACATTTATGTCCAAACACCATGTAAAAGTGGATTTTGCATAATAAGTGCCCTTTAAACCTGTTCTAATGTCTGTTACTGTCAGCGTGTCCTCAGAGAAAACAGAGAACAGAAACACATGTGTAAAATCTATACTGATAATATGCTTAACATTTCACTCCTGCGTACAAATGCAAGACTGCTAACATGACACTTAGTTTAAACTTGTATGGTTGCTCATTTTGAAATTAATTAGGCAGACCATACAATATGCATAGTGATATAGAGTACAAGAGCAATCATTTATCTTAGATGTTGATTTCAGATGCTCTCTGAAGTGCCCTACAACTGCTACAGTAAGCACTAACAAAGTATTTGAATGTTGAGCAGCATGCTCATTGGCTGCCTATACAAAAAAGAACCAATCAGTTTCGCCATGTGATGATGTCATTATGCCAGATTGAGTTTGACCTATCGGACTGTGCCATCTAGAGTTGCATCACAGAAATTTGGATATAAAATATATAATACTTTTGTAATCATTTTCCTAAGTAACTATAATTTAATTACAATTTTTTTTCTCAGTAGCTGTAACAGATTACAAATAAACAGGTTACATTTATTTTGAAATTAAATTGACACTGGAGCACAAGAGTATATACAGAAATGAACAATGATTAATACATTTTACAGATAAAAATTTCAGAAATGTAAGCTCAGTTAATAGTCAGAATCAGGTCGCTCATTCTGACTCACAAGCTTACAGGCAATTGCGTCACTGTGTTCTGTTAGATTTTGTTGTTTTTTTTCATGACAAGTGCCGAGGAAGGTGAGGAAAATGGGTATGCATATGATGCCATGGACGGCCCCAAACAGAATGACTAAGAACATGATTTTAAAGAACGTCCTAAAGATGTAGCTTTTGGCAGCTGCGAGCACCACCACGCCTGCGATAGTGGACACGGCACCCTGAACGATCGGATAGCCCAGTTTATTAATGGCATCTATGGCCTTCTCATTTGCGGAGTATTTTTTACTTGACACAAAAGCATAGGAAATGTGAGCAGAGAAGTCCACAGAAAACCCGATACAGATAACAAGATTAATCATAGACACGGAGTCTAAACTAACATCCCATAATGCCATGAAACCGGCCACTCCTACAATGACAGATGCGATGGAAAATGTCACCCAGAGAGAGCAAAGAGGGTTTGGGATCAGCAAGAGTGAAATAACTAACATCGCACATGTAGCAACTACTATATTTTGTATTGTATTACTGATGATGACAGCATATTGGTCGAAATAGATGAACGCAGGGTGGTACACGATCAGATCAACGGGTGTCTGCAACTTCCCACATTCGACTGCGGTTTCTCTAAACGCATTCAACATGTTCTTCTCATCAATTGCTGTGCGGATGTTCACCGTCTGAATGAACATGCGTGATGCATGAATTTGATTGTTAGTGAAATTAACATCTTGACTAAAACCAGACCGATTAAGAAATGCAGTTAAATATTTTTTGAATTGCATTTCATTGTCTAAACTGAAACCAGCATGCAGTCCAAACTGCATGTATGCACTCAGCCAAGAAACAGGTGGAATGACAGAATCTGCCATTGTCAGATTTTGAAAATTTTCCAAACACAAGTCAAGACTTTTGCGAGCAGTTGGGTCCCAGTACTGAAAATGCTCATCCTTTATAACTAACATGACATTAGGACCAAAATCAGAGAACAATTCATCCTCATTTTCATAGTAATCACCAACATATGAGCCATCTGCCGCTAAATGTTTCAGATCTAGACCTTCCTGTATTTGGAAGCATCCATAGATACTGACTGCCAAATACCCAGCATAGATCAGACACACGAGCGCCTTAACCCACACTCTTGTCAGAAAAGGGCCGTAATAGGTTTTAAAGAATGAATCCACTGGCATTTCAAATTCCTTACGTGTGTCTTTATCATACGCCCCGCCAACACAACAAACGTTATCATCACCGGTGACTTCTGGGATTTTCATGCAGGTCAGCCAGTGTCTGTTGCCTTTCTCTCGCCTTCCGTTCAGTGCGAGACACGCGCCGAAGAAGGTGATGTTGAAGATGTAGCAGAACAGAAGAGCTGTGCTGGTGTACATGCAGAAAGACTGAACCGAGCGGAACGGCGTCAGGAGGCCGATGTAGAACGCCAGCACATCCGTCAGCGTGGTGATCGTGATGGACACGCCGGCCTCCTTATACGTTTCTGCTAAGCGAACCTCAACGGCTTTATCAACTTCAGTCTTCTGCCAGCAGGAGATCATTATGAACATGTCATCAACACCAACACCTGGAGGAAAGCAGAGACTGTGAGCCTGTGAACATCAGCTGCGGGACGCCTACTAGGTGAGGAAATGAATGACACTTAGGCTAGCCACACACTTGAAGATTTTAAGGCCCGATTTGCACCCTTGAACGATCAGGTGTGGCCCGATTCGAGGCTTGCAGCATTTTTGTCCAAAAAATCCTCTATTGTGTGGTGTCATTATGATTATTTAACTGCTCCCGATTGAGACGGAGCGTCCCCAAACTCAAACTGTAAATATCAAACTATGATCTGATGTGATACCCATGACAGCCAATGAGGGCGAGCAAGCATCACCTACCGGATGTTGCGTGCTTCTATAGCTGAAACCTGGCAGCCATAAACATGCCACGAAAGCAGAGTACTGAGAAACAACATCCCACTTTCCTTTTCCTGTTTTGTTTTTCACTGTACAACAGAATGCGTGCCAGGAGAGCTAGCTGACGACGTTGATTATCCTCCATTTGCGAGTCTCCGTGCGATCTTGTGTCACTGAAATCGTTCCTACAATTGTCAAGTGTGTGGTCTCGTGGTCTGGTTGAATCATCTAGTGTGCGCATTCAGAGGATTATAAGGCTAAAAATTGGTTGAAACTGTCTGTGGTCTAAAATAGTTAAGATTTGAAAATCGTCTAGTGTGTCCCAGGCCTTACCAAGAATCAGAAAGGGGGCTGAGGCCACAGTCATGGCAAATGGCATCCCACAGAACAGCAGCAGTCCAAAGCTGGCCAACACCGCCATTCCAGCGGAGAGGACGCCAAACGTGGCCACCCACACCTTTGTCCTGACACAGTCTAACCTGTGGAAGGACACAATGGATAAATGACATAGCAAGCGGTAGAATGAATAGTGCTTATGTGATTATTTTTAATTCTTTATACCTCGAACAAGACAGAACCGAAATTGTAATGGCCAGGGAGTACGCAACAGAGAAGAGGGGGATGACAGAGTCTGAATTGGTCTCCAACTCATTCTGTCTTGATACTGATGTAAAGTAAGACACGTGGACCTGTGGAAAAAAAGAACAGCAAAACGCTGTTCCATATAATTGTGTCCTGTATGCATACACAAAAGTGTTTTATTATGTCGAATCACAATGCAGAACTAATTCTTACAAATTACAACAGGACATAACAAATGGAAAAATCAAACAAATATACGTATATTCAGTTCATTAACTTGGTACATTTGAATTGCTGTCCAAATTACTTTTGGTGCTTGACTAGTTGGAGATGATTAGATTAATGTCACATGTGGTGCTTTTACACAAACAATGGTCATTAGGTATCTGTATATGTGTAGATATAACGCATTATTCACAATCATTTCTTTTACGTACCATTTTCTGTTCTGTGTAGTTTGAGAGGAGCTTTAGAAAGCCATTAAGCCAGTCAGAGTTTTCATTTATCTTCTCCTCATCTAGAAAATAAAAAAGCCTAACTGCTTTTGCACTGGTTATCTCTGAGCCATCTGGCTTTAGCTCTACACCACCGATGCTTGTTCCCAAAAATGTGCCATTATTCATCGGATATGTTATAGTTGAAGAAACTACTTTAGTAGCATTGTAATTTAAAATGTCTAAAATTGCATTTGACATGCACCTTCCCTTTGTTTTGGCACAGAGGTTTTCAAAAGTGTTTCCTGTCTCTAAACTTTTCACTCGTCTGTCTAACTCAATAATGTCGTTAAAAGCTGCTTCAGTTAATATATTTTCTCCATGCAAGCCTGTGATGATCATAGAGGCATAAGTGCCTTCAGACGCAAGCCGTAACTGAGAAAACTCTTCAGACTGTGGGAAATTTTCCACCACAATCGCCCTCTCTAGCTTGGCTGGTCCATTGACGGGCGTGAACTGGTCTTCAATATCATTTGCCTCCCTCTTCTGAAGAAACATGAAACCAGATCCAAGGGCAGCAGCTACACTCATAGCTAATAAAATAAACACACATGGATGTCTACCAACAAAACAACCAAGTTTTGCAAAGGCCAGAGCCAGAGGCCTTTCGATGCAGTCTGTTTTGTAGTTTGCCATCGTCTAGTTTCACTTCAGCAGTTTTGTCCTTCTTCAAAGCCTCAGCAACACCCTTTGTAGAGGAGAACCTCTGGGATTGTTCAGACAGTCCATGAAAACTGGTGACTCCGGTAAGTGAGTAAAGGCTCGGAGAGTTACATCCAAAAAAAAGGTTAATAAGTTGGGTCACACTTGTGAGCAATTGGGCTGCACAAGGTAAAAGGGTGTTGGTGTGTGTGTGTGTGTGGTCTGAAACAGAGTAAAAATTGTGCAAATTAGATATAAACAATATTACAATCCTTTAGTGAAATTGCTACAGATAAGAAACATTTCTATACTGAACATAAACAAATAAACAGTTATCTGAAATTTGTTGACAATTCCACAATTATGATACAAAATTAGTGGTGGGTCAAAATGACTTCAGAAAGATGACAGCATCACAATGTTATTTTTTACACAGAGATTGGTAGCTCTGTTAGTAAAATCTGTTGATTTCAGAAATCTTTGTTGCATTATGTGACAATGGTCACAGTTCTAAAATGGTAAAGTTTTTCCAAGTTTGTTCTCCAAAGTTTGCATGCCTGTAATTCAAGAATTATTAAATATATTGTAAGGCCCTATATGGTTCATTTCCAGAGATATTGCAATTTAAATATGGCTTGAGGAGTAAATTGTTAAAATGTACATATTTTTGGTGGTCAAAACACAAATGTCACTAGGCTTGCTGCAATAGTCAGTATTGACGGTGTTACTGTTCTGATCTGTTTGCTATTTGCAATGGTTACTGATTACTATTTTTAATTTTTTGGTGAATTGTATTAAATCCAATTTGTGGTCAGTAAACATTATAATTAATTATAATAAGTGAATAAGGAGCCCAAAACAATTAAGGAACAAAACAACATTGTGCCTGTTGTGACGAGTTGGCGTTGTACCTCCCCCCTTATTATCATCATCATCCCGTCCCTTAATTGCCGCCTGTCACCAGGGCCAAGTTCAGCCCCGACAAAACGGTGCAAAACGTTTATTAAACGGAAACGGCGGTGCGTTGAACACTGTTCTGATGACGCAAGAGCTGCAACTATGGCAGCTGAGAAGGCAATTATTTGTTCTTTTTGAAGAATTTTCGAAGCATGTTGAAATCGGTATAAATACGTGTTTAATACTGCAAAATACGCTCAATGTTACAGTCACTGAATAAAAGAGAACATCCCAGTCGATTGAAGGGATTTGTGGAAACTGTGGTTCCTAATTATTGTGATCCAATATTTAAGGATAATTCACTTCTTACCTCTGAGACTGTGTTATTATCTATATGACCTTATTATTTTTATTGTGAGTATTAGACTTATTATTGCTGCTCACTGTTGTTGTGCTATGATATTGTAATATTTGCCATTATATAATCAGAGGAGCATAGAAAAGTTTATGAACGTGTCACTCCACAATACAATAGCAAAATATATAAATATGTATAGTATTTTTATGTTACATTAATCAGTGTCTAGCACACCTTCCTAAGGAAAGGATATGGACCAGAAGACATTGCAATTACTACATGATATTTAGATCCAGATCTATACTTGTGCTCTTATTATTTCAGTTATTTTGCCTTTAACGAAAATAAACATGTGCAAACAATATACTTGCTCTTGTGAATTTATTTTTATGTTAATTACATTTACTTACAAATTCATCACCATCATCATCATGTTGATATGCTATGTTACTATAAAACTCTTACGACAAACATCTTCTAATATCTTCAATTGTTGCGAGCTGCAGCAGACACATATTAAATGACTTCACTTGGACCCATTGTGCGAGCTGTCTCTTTAATACCGCGTGGTTTATACACATGTTGCTGTTGATTGGGCTGACATTTTTGACACACCCACCAAACAAGAGAAAATGTATCTCAAACACTGTTGCATACCATTTCCAGGAAACATGTCATTCAACCCAGAAACCGTAGCAAAACGTTGGGCACCGGTGTGAACTTGAATGTGGCCCAGGTTCTGGACAGGAGTGGGTGTGTGAGAGAGGAGGGGCGTATAAAGATCCAGGTCTGGTGGCGTGTGATGAGGCAAACCTGAGGTGAATGGAACCTTGTCACCATCGCTGTTAAATGCAGACTGCGTCTCTCCTCGAGAGAGACTGATCTCTTTCCCCCAAATGGAAGCAAAACCGTGCTGTAAAACACATCCGAACAAGCTAGATTCTGTCAGGAGCATCTATGCTTGCATAGAGAAGAAATATAACATGAATGCTGCTGTTGTTGACTGCCAGTGTTGGGTAAGTTACTCAAAAAAGCAATCAATTACTAATTACCTCTTTAAAATTGTAATTTGATTACAGCATTTAAAAAGTAATCAGATTACTAAGGTACTTTCAAGTTTACTTTACTTTTCAAGTGATCAAACCTAAAAAATACACTACAAAGAGAAAATAATATTACCAGTTTAGTTTGAATATATAGCCTTCTTAATATATTTTTAATTTGTATTATATATACAGTATATATATACTGTATATATATATATATATATATCGTATATGGCATTAAGAAAACTTAAAAAGCATTAAATTAGATTTGAGGATACCTGCAGAAAGCCTGTGCCTGTAATTGACCATGAAAACTCACGTTTGATACATTTTTAAACTAAACATATATAGTTTCAGTGAAATAAGATATTTATTTTTATTATCGTTTAATAAATTACATCCATTTGGAAAATTACCAATGTCTTCATTTAAAAATAGACACTTCAAGCTTTCTTTAGATATAACTCATGTCATTTTCGTTCATTTTAGTGACTCGTTTCAGGAAGATATTCACGGAGACTGAGAATGCAGAAAGCGCACCCTATTTGTTTTCTTTATTTTACAAAACCAAATATAAAAAAGTTTTGTTGATATTGCGAGTGTATATAAATAATACTTATGTAATTTTTCAGTCAATATTAAATTAATGAAAGAACTATGAGTTTTCTTCAAAACCATCTAAAAAAAATGAATGCCTGTAGAAATAAAATTAAATTAGTTTTAATGCTATTTAAGGCCTTTTTTTTTGGCAAAATCCATTTAATGACATTAAATGCTTTTCAATGCCCCGCGGAAACCCTGAGGCAGTTCCTTAGTTTTCCCTCTTCCCATTGGTTCATATTAGGGATGCACAGATACCGATACTGTATCGCATCGGGCCCGATACTGTGCCCCTGTACTCGTACTAGTACTCATAAACATGAGTATACCACACAGCATGTAAACAGTGCTGTGTCCCGTTAAAGAAACACCGACAACAGAACAAGAGAGAGCAGAATGGAGTTATTAGAGATTAAGGATGTCTATGAAGTACATGTATGTAATTAATATAATGCTAAAGATTCAATATTCACAACTGTATAGCTGATGTGCGTGAGTTGATAAGCAAAGCACGCTAAGTGGACTGAGTATGCGGTGGCACAGATGTGCAAGCTCGTCAAGTAAATATCCCTTTCTCACAGAGAGCACTGTAAAGTTTGTAGATCGGTCAGATGTGTCAAAAACAAACAAGTAAAACAATGCACAAGTTACTAAAGATAGGCTACTTGACGGCAAGTAGAGAGAGGGTGAAAGCTCGAGCAAGCGCGTGCACTTCTGTTGCTGTAATACATATATATATATATACAATATTCTGAAAAGGGTTTTGTATGAATTATATTTATGAATTTATATATTTTGGATATTTGGTGCCCTTTGGGAGTCTCCAAGTGTCCTTTAAAATGTTTTAAAAAAACTTTTAATTTATCTTAAAATAAGCTTGTAGAAAAAAACAGTTTAGTGAGATCCAGCGAAGCCAAAAGACTGAAGGGTGATTAAGTAAATAATGACAATGAACGTGTTAAACAAAATAAATGGTAGATGCTTATTTTCATGATAAGTGTGTGATTAATCACACAAAAAGGGTGTGACTAAAAAAAAATAGCTATAATTGTCAGCTCTAGGAAATACAGTAATAAAGATAAGCCCACATTTATCAAACAATCAAAATATGCCATTCAAAACTCATAACGAAATAACACATAGTAGTAACACATTAGCAGACAACAACAGCAGCATTCATGTTTCATTTCTTCTCTATGCAAGCATTTAGTTGCTCCTGACAGAAGCTTGTTCGGATGTGGTATCATATTTTGGCTAGGCCACCGTTTTCGACAGAAATAGGCTCACCTAAATACAGCCGTAGCGACCTATGTTTATGACTTACAGATCCACGCCTAGCAGTTTTCCACTCAGGGCAGAAAACGCGCAAATCAAGGCTAAAGAAAAACAGCTCCACTCCGTTTGGGCGAGATGTTATGTGTTATGTGAATAATGTCAGCTATTCGTGAATTGTGCCTGATGCACTGAGGAAACGGCTTCCAGTAAATAATAAAATAATATAATATATAATGCGGAGAGGACATTAACGGACTTACCAGTAACGTCGATGGAAACGGTCAACTGAAATGATGTGTCATCTAAAGATACAGTTTCAGTTTCTCTTTCTTCGTCTTCTCTCGGTTGAAAACCAGCTTCTGGCGCACTACTGCCACCACAGCTGAGCTGGATGCGAAAGACAATCGCAAGTCACTCTATATTTAGGGTACATTTCATGTCAGCCAAAAAGTCTGGAAATCAGTATTCTTTTTTGTTGTTGTTGATAAATAAACTAGGTGGTTGAACAATATATCCCCTTAATATGCTAAATTAATTATTTGGCAAGCTTATAATCTCTAATGACTTTTTAAATATGTTAATGAAAATTAACGTTTGATTCATTATTTTGTCAACTGTGTTACGGACAAATGCTGTGTCAAATGAAACCTGAATGAAGTACCACATGTTTGACAACACATTTGTTTAAAGGTTTTTATTCAACAGAGTTTTTGAGGTTCTCTAACTGATTTGAAAATATGAATTTGGGCATTCTGTGAGATGCTATCATGACGGATGAAACTTTCTTCAACATAAATCCACAGTATGCTGAATTTAGCATTATTCGCCATCCTTGCCAAAGACATCCATCTCCAGAGATATCCCCATCTTTTTTTTTTTTTTCTGACGGTTTAGTTCACATTCAAAAGATTTATGACATAAACACCACACATAACCCAGTTGATAGACAAAGTAGCACAGTTGACAAGACACATTAGAAGAAAAAGACAAAACTTTCTTTAATATAAAACTTTATTTGTATTTAACAAATGTAAGTACAAGCAATTAATCTGAGTTCAGTTTCATTGGTGTCTGTATCATCCGTGTGTGTGTGTGTGTGTGTGGTTTCTATAACAGTACTTTCCAACTCATTTGCATTTCCCACTGATTGTATTTAATCTTCTTGTTCTTTTTGTTTCTTCTTCTCATTCACCGAGTAATCCTCAACTGATTTTATAGTCAATCTTTTGTGCTTTCAGTCATTTTTTATTTTATATTTTATATATGGATACTGAGTTCATAGAAAATTCGGCCGTGATTAGATCAGTTAAGTTTATCCATTGTAATGCAAATCATGGTTTTAGGCAATTCCTATGTAATTTCTGTGTAATGTGTAATATTTTTTTATTTTTATCAACAACATTCAGTGTGAGCATAAATTGACACTAAATTGCCAACATTGTCAACCGTGTTAATCCTTGTCAACTGTGGTACAGTTTATGGGTAACACAGTTACATTTCGGTCATTTTAGGGCCTTGTGCAAACTGCTGACCTTGGACTAGTTAGTACGTTCGACACCATCGATCACAACATTCTTTTGAATAGACTAGAAAACTTTGTTGGCATTAGTGGAAGTGCCTTAGCATGGTTCAAATCGTACTTATCTGACCGCCATCAGTTCATAGCAGTGAATGACGAGGTATCATATCGATCACAAGTGCAGTATGGAGTACCTCAAGGCTCAGTACTAGGGCCGTTACTTTTCACGCTTTACATGTTACCCTTGGGAGATATTATCAGGAGACATGGTGTCAGCTTTCACTGTTATGCTGATGATACTCAGCTCTATATTTCTTCACGGCCCGGTGAAACACACCAAATTGAGAAACTAACGGAATGCAACGGAAAACTAACGGAGTAATTTCCTACTGCTAAATTCTGAAAAAACAGAGGTGTTAATTATCGGACCTAAAAACCCCACATGTAATAACTTAGAACACTATCTAACACTTGACGGCAGCTCTGTCAATTCTTCTTCTTCATCAGTCAGGAACCTAGGTGTGCTGTTTGATAGCAATCTTTCTTTTGAAAGCCATGTTTCTAGCATCTGTAAAACTGCGTTCTTCCATCTCAAAAACATATCCAAACTGCGACCTATGCTCTCAACGTCAAATGCAGAAATATTAATTCATGCGTTTATGACCTCAAGGTTAGATTATTGTAATGCTTTACTGGGTGGTTGCTCTGCACGTTTAATAAACAAACTACAGTTAGTCCAAAATGCAGCAGCTAGAGTTCTTACTAGAACCAGGAAGTATGAGCACATTAGCCCGGTTCTGTCAACACTGCACTGGCTCCCTACTAAACATTGTATATATTTTAAAATCTTGTTAATGACTTATAAAGCCCTGAATGGTTTAGCTCCTCAGTACTTGAGTGAGCTCTTATCGCATTATAGTCCTCCACGGCCGCTGCGTTCTCAAAACTCTGGCCGTTTGATAATACCTAGAATATCAAAATCAACTGCGGGTGGCAGATCTTTTTCCTTTTTAGCACCAAAACTCTGGAACAATCTACCAAACACTGTTCGGGAGGCAGACACACTCTGTCAGTTTAAATCTAGATTAAAGACCCATCTCTTTAACCTGACATACACCTAACACACTAATACACTTCTATTATTCAAATCCGTTAAAGGATTGTTAGGCTGCATTAATTAGATCAACCGGAACCGGGAACACTTCCCATAACACACGATGTACTCGTTACATCGTAAGAAGTTTGGCATCTACGCTAATAGTTGTTTCTTTCTTATTCTGTTTCTCAGTCCGTGTCCGGATCAGATGGTGGATCGGCGCCGGGAGATGATGTCTGCGGCCCTGATCGTCAGCGATGAGCCCCAGAGACATATCCCCAGTGAAGACCTCGACTAAAATACAATAAAACTAAAAATAAAACAAATAATTAAAAATGTAATAATAAAATACCTAACTACATAATACTATTATTGTTAGAAATTGCAACAATATAAAAATAGAAATATAATACATTTATACATTTAATTAAAACAATAAGTAAACAATAAATAAACAATAATATCCTGGCCAGAGGAGAACTGGCCCCCCGACTGAGCCTGGTTTCTCCCAAGGTTTTTTTCTCCATTCCGTCTCAGAGGGAGTTTTGGTTCCTTGCCGCTGTCGCCTCTGGCTTGCTCAGTTGGGGACACTTAATTTCTAGCGATTATCGTAAATTTGATTTCACAGATACTATTTAAACTAAACTTAGCTAGACAATGACATCTCTGAATTCAATAATGAAACGCCTTTAACTGAAAATTGAGTGTTTAATCTTATTATTATACATTACTGACACTCCATCCTCCAACTTGATACTGTTAAGTGCTTTGACACAATCTGTATTGTTAAAAGCGCTATATAAATAAAGGTGACTTGACTTGACTTGACATGACCTTGATTAACTTGTTAATGTTTCTATATTCTTTCTCTACATATTTATAAATATAACATGTGATGCAAATTCAGCAGAACATGTTGATAAGACAGTTGACAATAATATAGATACAATATTGAAGAGAAGTTATGACTTTCCACACTGTCTTCTAATTTCCCTCCAAAAAAGGAAATTACATCACGTGATGTTGGACATGTGACTTTGGAACAAACCATTGCCGATTTATAGGGGTTTCATAAGGAGTAACACAGTTGACACTGATTTCACGGATGTACACAAAATGGATGATTTAATGTAGATGCATGAGCAAAATATTTTTAAAAGGCCTTTCTCATAATTTAATGATTATTTTGGAAAAGTAGAAATATATACAGAAACATGTATTTTAGAGCTAATCTGAAGAGCAAAACCTCACATCTACCAAATCGAACAGCACAAAAATAGCAAATTCCAGTATAGAATATGCCATTTTTGCAAAATAAAAGATGGATATCTGTTGGATTTTTGTATTAAATTAATTAGAAATGTCCCCTGATATAAAAGTGATCATTGCTTGAAGTGAAAATTTAATGAAAAATTAGTAAAATTTTAGTAAAAGTTCATGGACATGAGTCATGTACCCCTAATTAGAATGACTCATATACAGAGCCCTAATTCTTGAGAAGTGGGACAAAACAGGGTGCAAAATTTTAAAAAATAAAACCTTGTACAGACAAATGAAAAATTATGGCCTGGTTTCACAGACAGGGTTTAGACTAAGCCAGGATTTGGCCATAGTTCAATTAGGACATTTAAGTAATTTTTATAAACATGCTTCAAAGAAAACATTACTAGTGTGCATCTTGAGACAAAACAAAGGCACTGATATATTTTAAGATCAGTCAGTGCAAGTTTCTTTCAGTTGAAACGGCTCAGAATTACATTTTAGTCTAGGACTAGTCTTAAGCCTTGTCTGTGAAACCAGGGGTATGTGTCTTATATGTACTAAGCTACTGAGCTATGCTTTGAATCAACCTCTCAACGTTTCTCTTTTTTTATATAAATGTGCTTTTTACCTTGCCCATCACTTATTTTGCAATCAAGATGTTTTTAACCAGGGGCGGTTTCTTCATTAGGGTGATTGGGTGACGCACCACCAAAGTGCGAAAGGGAGGGATTTTTTCTATCACATTCAACCTCAGCATCACTGTTCTAGACTGTTTGTTCTGCCTCTGGAAATATAGTCCAATCAGCGTCAAGTCATGTTCTGTGGAGTACCACCTCTGTTTGGGTGATTTCACTCTGGCTGAAAATAGCCCAGAGTGTTCCCATAGACTTCCATACAAAGATTTGTGTTTTCGAACTGCAGGCACTGCAATGCAATCTCTATGGGTTCCGGGAGGGCTAGCACTAATGTGCTTTCGTCATCATGTGTAACCTTAAAGCCTAGTTCACACCGATTTTCAAGTTAACGAGCTCGCCGACAGGTCGTGCTGTAATCGGGGAAAATCAGCGGGTGATCAGCGCTTCGCAGTCTTTATGTGTGAACTACACAATGATGCATCAAAGACGCTCGCTGACGCGTCACCGACACCTCGCCGACGCCAAACAAATATCTAGCATGCCAAATATCTGGACCGGTCGGCCGACTGGACATCACGTGGTGTCAGATGTCGTGACGAGCTACAGCCAATGAAAGAGCAAGGAATGGGTTGAGGTCACCTGAAGAAAAATAACAGCAGCAACTTCGCTTAAAGAAAAGGCTTATATTTTTGCACATAAGCGTCTTTCACTCTCTTTCACAGGCTTTTGGCTGCTATATTTTTTATTAACCACCAATAGTTACTGTTGCCACGACCGACAAACACTCACACTACACATCATGTCCTCACGCAGAGAAAAACACATCGCCGAGCAAAGAGAAAACTGACCACACACCGACAGAGAAGACAGAGCAGGTTACTGATGATATGAAACAAGGTCTCAGGACTCTCAGCTTTTAAACCGAGTCATTCAAACAAATACCTTTTTGTGGCTCTTCAATGTGTCGAGACAGATCACTGTATTGCCTCAGTTCAAACAGGTGAACCGATCATCTTTTCATATTTACTTAATGCACGAAATGAACATGAATAAACATCAGAAAGCGTTTAATTTCAACCGCGGAACACGCCGTTTTAAGTCCAGCGAAGTTAGGGTGAATCCCATTTCTCTGTCTTACCCCTTCCCCTTACCCCTTGCCCTTAGTTTTGCGCGTTCACGTGAGAGTAAGGGCTGTCCCAATTCTGGTTTTGATCGAGGGGTAGGGCTAAGGGCAAGGGGTAGATACCCCTTAAAACCAAGCATTTTCGCGAGCTTACTTGAAACCAAGGGGTACCCAGAACACACTGCGCAACCGGCAACAATGTCGGCCAGATCATCCAGAGAGTCCCATTTTCGGCTTAAATAATTGATTTAAAAATTACGACAGTCTTGTTTTGTGCTCTACACAGTCCTGTACATATATATTTGCAACCATGTTCTTAATTGAAACGTTTTAAAAAATCGCTAGTTTGCTACGCTTTACATCGCTGAATTGCACAACAATCGCAAAAACATCACTAATAAAACCCACGCGATCGACATACACACACTTGCAGACGGCATCTTGTAAGTTTGTGATCAACACTTGTCGCCTCTGGTGACGTAGCAGCCAGCTAGCGACGATGTACGATGACGTAACCGTAACCAAGTGGTGTCTCATTTCATAGGGGTATGTTTTCACCCCTAGCGCTTACCACTCGGTTTCGAGGGACAAGGGCTAGGGGTAAGACGAAGGGGTAGGGGAAGGGGAAGGGGAAGGGGTAAGACAGAGAAATGGGATTCACCCTTAATCTACTCTTCTGTCTGATTTGTGGTTAAGGCTACAGCTGTGTATTTTCCGAGCCAACAATATAACGTGAAACCTATGAAAATGGTTTTAAAAAGCACATAGCGCTATAGTTTTATTACTTTGCGAGTGTCGCAGTGACCGTCTTTTTGCAGTAAAGTATCTGTCATAGTTTAATGAGTGGGAAGATGATATGAAGCGCCGCGGTTAACCTGCATTGAAAACAGATGAGCGCACGTGTATATAAAGCTCCCATTCAGGGCGAAGTTCACGGGATTTTGTCCACAGAATGATAAGAGCACACATTTTAACATCATTTTATTATTTAACACTCAGCATTTAACTTTAACGCTGCAAACAGTGCATTACCAGATTTTCTGGTACGCAAAACAAGTACTTTTAACGGAGTGTCTATTTACACTAAGTGTAAACAGCCCGACTTGTTGGCAAAGGCTATTTACACTAACTTCGCCCACCAACATGTGATTGGGTTAGTCAACACTGAAAAAAGACGCTAGTTTAGCATCAGTTTCAGTGGCGTAGATGGTAAAGCGCATGATTTTTGACGCGACCGACTCGAGTTCGATCCCGCCTTTTGCCAAACTTTTTTTCTCCCTTTTCAAATCTCATATCGCATCAGAAAGGCATTTATTTTCAATAAAAATGAAGGAAATAATTAAAAAGTTAAAAATAAAAGTATCGGGTAGGGTTAGGGTAGGTGTAGGGAGGGCTTTATTGTCCCAATAAGGTGGTATCCATTTAATAATCTGAATTAAAACTATAATTTACACTCAATACGTTATTGCGTATTGTTTTATAATGTACTACAATACTGAGGTGCAGATAATTGCCACTATTTGCAATAAGTAGTATAAATAGCAGAAAATCTTGCTATTTGCACTTAGTGTAAATAGCAAATATCGCTAAAAAATATGCTATTTACACTTAGTGCAAATAGCCGCTGCCTACTTTTAAATACCTCAGCTTATTGCCGTTATCGTGGCAGCCAACAACAGCACAGCTTAACCCTCCACACATATTTATATTTAGTTATATTGAAAAAGTTTCAATTCAGTCTTTTTCACCCCGTTTTAACATGTATTTCTATGAAGACTGGCCGTAGCTGTCGGGCAAGATGGCGGATAGCAGCGGCGGCACATAATGTGTTCTGATTGGTCAGATCGCCTGTCAATCAAGCTCTTTGCGAACGGTCAATTCTAGCGTGTTTTCATGACAAAACGTGGTTTAGGGACTGAATCGAGTCGTTGGGTGACAGAGTTGTTGTCAGCTCGTGTAGTGTGTAACCTTAGTGGTTGCGGATCATTTACATAGAGTCATGTAGTCTGAACGGCACAGCGATCTGCCGACGTGTAAAGTCGTGTAGTGTGAACTTGGCTTAACTTGTGCAGCGATTGGTCGGAACAAACATACCTCTAGTAATAAGAAATATGAAGTCAGGACTAGTCTGTATGGGCTAAATAAACCAGTTTCTCACCAGTAATATTTTGATGGATTGTAATGGAGGTAAAGACGATTACAGTGACATACAGCAATCATACATTATTAGACGCGCGAGTCTATTATTATTATTATTAGTGTGCAAACTGTAATAATTATATTATTACATTAACATGTAATAATTACTGCTTTGTGCACTCTCTGGTAGCTTTTTGCATGAGCACATTTCAGTATGGTTGCATGTCTGGGAAGTGTTTTATAATGGACACTCACTGAAGAATCATGTTTTTATAGGAGTTTTATCGTGTTTTTCAGTGGTGTTTATATACACATGGGCATCAACACTCACTCCGACAATGGAACTGTTCACTAGTCATGTCGAGCTGCCTTCAGATCGCCTCATTCGACAAATTCAGAATGTTTTTATTTACTTTTTAAATTTGTGTTTTGCTCTCTTCAATGATTCTGAATGGATCTGTGTATATTTATATACAGTACTGTGAGGTTAAGGCGACTCGTAGCTTACAGTGGTCTGTTGGCACCTCCGTGTGATTTTCCAGCTTGATGTGTCATTATTTATATATGTATTGAAAATGCTCTAAACAAATGTGACATTTATTTTTTCCTGACAGTTTTTGCTGTTGCACTGTATACATAAATTGTGAATTATGATTTTTTTTTTTTTTTTTTTATTATTTATCTTTAAAAAAGCTTGCAGAAAATATATAGTTCGTTATATATAGAAAATATATATCAGTCATGAAACTCTAGATGGCGCAGGCTGACGGGTTGTTAACGTAATTGATGATATTCAGAGAGTTAAACGACTTGGCACAAGCTGATTGGTTCATGCTGCATACGCAGCCAATGAGCTTACTGCCTTGCATTTATACGGCTGGCTAGCATTCACTTGAGATTCCAGCACCGCGCTTTCAGAGTATCTCAACAGCTAGATAAGAAAATGGTGTTCACTCTGATTTCAGTGCATTATTGCATTCGTCAGATTTACATTTTTAAACTAGAAAACATACAAGTTGTAAAACTACGAGCATGAGGAGTAATTGTTCATACAACAGCAGTAGCATTAGCAGCAGCAGCAAGCAGTTTATGTATGTGAGAATACAACATCAAGCGTCGCGGTTTTTAGAACAGAAAAGTGAACTGGGGATTACCTTATTTGCCCGAGATCTCCATGCTTTTAATATCTTCTCCAGTTTAGAGTTGGCGTTTCACAGTTGTTCACAGTTTTAAGTCAAGGTGAACCCGTGTATAACTGTCTTTCATAAACATCATACTGTCAACAGCCTTACCTATTTAACCATAACAACTTAATGAGCAACAGAAAATTATATACCTGCTCATACGTGTTCTCCTGCCGCATTGCATTGCAGTTCAGAAGAGGGAGCGCTCATTCTTAAAGGGGCCACATCTCTATTTAATTCGTTACCAGTGTTGGGCTAGTTACTCAAAGAATGTAATATATTACTCATTACTAATTACTCCTTTCAAAAGTAATATTGTTACTTATTACTTTCTGGCAACAGTAATTAGTTACACTACTAGTTACATTACTTTTTCTTTACGCCCCACAGAAGTTTTAACTGTGGATCTTCCACATAAAATTCTTCTTGTCCATGTTTGCACACCTGCAAACTGAATCACTGAAGAAAAGAAACACAAGAACAACAACTAACTTTAGTCACAGCCTTAGATAAAATCAACTGAAATAAAATACATTAAATCTCTCAAGATCTGATTAAACATCCCCACAAACAGCATCACCAGCTCCACTTATTAATAACCAGACTGACTTTATTTCTGTCAGACATCTACAGAAGATCTTACTGGGAATTAACTAAGGTTTAGATGTGGATTTATAGTTTCATTTGAAGTAACCATGTTAGAGATCAGTGTCTGCTTTAGTTGAGCTCTTGACCCTTGAGTTCTGTGTTAGTTTTTTATTTCTTCTTTTTCTCTGGCTGTTGTAACCATGTGTTCCTCGAACATGTTTCTTACAACTCAAAAGCTCAGAGAAAATGATCAGTAGTTGGTTGTTATGTGTTTGTAATGACAATCATCTATTAATGAACTGATCTCATTGGGAGTGAACATAGACTCATTGTGTGTCTCTGGTTAAATGGATGTTGTATTGATTACAGTAGAAGTGATTCTAAGAGCCTGTAGTTCTGTGACAGTCTGTTAATATAAAGGACTTCCAAAAAAGTTTTCATCTATGGTAGTAACTAGACTCACACAGACATCAAGAATCAGCTTATGAACCTCAACAATGGTGACCATTAAAAAAAAAAATAATTCATGCTGCAATGCATGCTGGGTACTAGCATAGTACAAATCTCATCCATGGCTCCCAGCATGTATTGCTGCATGATCTTTTTTTATTTTTTTTTATTGGTCACCATTGTTGAGCTCTTATCGCATTATAGTCCTTCACGTCCGCTGCGTTCTCAAAACTCTGGCCATTTGATAATACCTAGAATATCAAAATCAACTGCGGGTGGCAGATCTTTTTCCTATTTAGCGCCCAACCTCTGGAACAATCTGCCAAACACTGTTCGGGAGGCAGACACACTCTGTCAGTTTAAATCTAGATTAAAGACCCATCTCTTTAACCTGGTGTACACCTAACACACTAATACACTTCTATTATTCAAATCCATTAAAGGATTGTTAGGCTGCATTAATTAATCAACCGGAACCGGGAACACTTCCCATAACACACAATGTACTTGTTACATCATAAAAATATTGACATCTACGCTAATATTAGTCTGTTTCTTTCTTATTCCGAGGTCACTGCAGTCACCAGATCAGATGGTGGATCAGCACCTAGAGATGACATCTACAGCCCTGAACGTCAGCGGAGACCAGGACACCTAGATGAGCCCCAGAGACAGACCCCCAGTGAGGACCCCGTCACCTAGACAGCCATCAGGACAAGACCTCGGGAACCAGTTGAGCCCTCCAATCTGACTTTGCAGCAGTTGGAATTGAACTGCTGTGTCGTCTGGCCAGAGGAGAAATGGCCCCCCGACTGAGCCTGGTTTCTCCCAAGGTTTTTTTCTCCGTTCTGTCACCAATGGAGTTTTGGTTCCTTGCCTCTGACTTGCTTAGTTGGGGACACTTCATTTCCAGCAATATCGTCGACTTGATTGAACAGAAACTTTTTGAACTGAACTGAGCTGGACGATGCCATCACTGAATTCAATAATGAAATGCCTTTAACTGAAAATTGAGTGTTTAATCTTGTCATTTTACATTATTGACACTATTTTCCCATTTTGATATTGTGTAGTTGCTTTGACACAATTTGTATTGTTAAAAGCGCTATATAAATAAAGATGACTTGACTTGAGGTTCATAAGCTGATTCTTGATGTCTGTGTGAGTCCTAATACTACCATAGATGAAAACTTTTTGTGGACAAACTGTTTGGAAAGTCCTTTATATTAACTGACTGTCACAGAACTACAGGCTCTTAGAATCACTTTTACTGTAATCAATACAACATCCATTTAACCAGAGATTAGACACACACTGGGCCTCATTTACGTACGACCGAAATTTGGGCGTACAGTCGTTTCTACGCAAAACTTGGAATTTATCAATATGGACATGAGCGGTGGCTACGATCAAATCTCACGTCAGGTCTGAGCTCGTGTACGCAAGTTTTTGAGTCAGCCTGAAATTGTGTGCAGCATAGAGAATTGTATAATGACAGCATTTTGTTAATTTAGATTATTTTCCTAAATCGACAAACAAAGGTTTTTCTTTTTTTTTTCTTCAGGGCTTTAGCTTTATGCGCAAATAGCAGCATAAACAACAGACCGTGAGGAATCACACATCGTCGTATCACGCACCTGCAGCGCTTCTGTGAATCGAGAAAAACAGAAATTATAAAATTAATAAAATAAATAATGCTACACGAAATATATTTCTCTTAATTAACAGATTAACAAAATAAATAAAAAACTGTGAGACAAGTATAGGCCACTTTCGTTTTTGTGACACACTTAATGCATTTTATTTGTTTTCTATAACTTTTATTTATTTTAACTGACGGGGTGATCACGCAGGTGCCTCACATATACACACACAACATTTCAGCATTACTAACTTGACATTTCAGCCATTAATCAAACTAAAATGCAGTCAACCAAACATAAATTACACTGCACAATTCACAAGGTCCTCTGTAAAATCAGCGTGCGGCGCTGAAACAAGCATTTATTGCGCATGTGAAGGGTGATATTTTACATGGATATTGGAACTCAAGTGAAGTACAAAGCCTTGTTTACATCATAGATAATAGTTTAGCAACCAAATGTTACATGGCAAAAATGGAAACATTTGGATGTCGAATGAGAGAGGCTTGT
Organism: Schizothorax lantsangensis; assembly: GCA_027422415.1. Classification (NCBI taxonomy): domain Eukaryota; kingdom Metazoa; phylum Chordata; class Actinopteri; order Cypriniformes; family Cyprinidae; genus Schizothorax; species Schizothorax lantsangensis. The sequence goes on from JAPDDO010000397.1 coordinate 102,092, forward strand.
GAGCCCAAAACCATTTAGTTTCACTTTAATTAATTCATTTTAGCTTGACGTTGTAGCCTATTCTGTTTATAATGAATGCCAATAGCCTAATTTGTGTATTACTTCATAGTTTAATATAAAATTTTATAGCTACTAATTTTTTCATTCTTGTTTTGTAATACCGTTAAATTTAAAGGGTTTGTTGTGGATTAAGGAGAACTAAATAATCTATATAGTGTTTATAATATTTATACATTTTTCGTTATATTTACTGGTATACATATAAATGAATGCCATTGTTTGCAATTATAAGGTTAAAGGGTGTTTTTGGAGTAAGATCAATTTCTCTCATGAGATTGCTTCCTCTTTTTGGCCGGGTTATGTTTCTCCGTGCCCTAAACTCAAGGGGCGGGGCTTCTAAAGCGGAGGGTTTTTAGGGGCGTAATATTCAATTGACGATTGTTTTCAGCCGCCACATTTATCAACGTACGATCTTTCGTATGATGGGATTGGCGGCATACAAATGTTTCATAAATCACACGTGCGCTCGTTTCTACGTTAGATTGATAAATGAGGCCCACTGAGTCTATGTTCACTCTCAACGAGATCAGTTCACTAATAGATGATTATCATTATAAACACATAACAACCAACTACTGATCATTTTCTCTGCGCTTTTGAGTTGTAAGAAACATGTTCGAGGAACACATGGTTACAACAGCCAGAGAAAAATAAAAAATAAAAAACTAACACAAAGTCAAGGGCCAAGAGCCCAACTAAAGCAGACACTGATCTCTAACATGGTTACTTCAAATGAAACTATAAATCCACATCTAAACCTTAGTTAATTCTCAGTAAGATCTTCTGTAGATGTCTGACAGAAATAAAGTCAGTCTGGTTATTAATAAGTGTAGCTGGTGATGCTGTTTGTGGGGATTTTAATCAGATTTTGAGAGATTTAATGTATTTTATTTCAGTTGATTTCATATAAGACTGTGTCTGAAGTCAGTTGTAGTAGTTCTCGTGTTTCTCTTTTCTTCAGTGATTCTGTTTGTTAACAGCAGGTGTTCATCACTAATGCTCAATCAGCACTTAATTAATCACTTAATTACTTAACTGCAAGTTTTAAAACTTACATGGTTTAAACCGAGGGGATTGGTTTATTCAAACGGTTTGAGTTACCCTAACTTGTTGGTTTTTACAGTGTAAGCATTATACATGCACCAGGATACTTTACTCAGCACCAACATAACCAATATGCAAGTAACCGCTTGTTAACTATTTAGATGCGCTTCTAGGCTTCGACCCCTTTTAATTAAGGTGATGTAATTCTTTGATGGTTCTAACAGGTTGTGTTTAGCTGATGTGCAAATCCTACCATTATGCTCTCTCTCTCTCTCTCTGTGCGCATGTGCTGAATGAGTGGGCGGAGCGTTGAGTGTGAGCGTTTGGCGTGTGCAGGTACGAGTGTTATACTTTTTTCTATCTTTTTCTTTCTTTTCTTGAATATTGTTGGTTAATTTAGTTTGGGAGGGTAAGGTCGTTTTTTTTAAACATACCGGAGCGTCTGCTCCTTGTTTGTATCAGGAGCATGGCGGCCTCAGGTAGTTTTGATTTCCTGACACGGCGTCATGGTGTTAAAGTAGACTCCGCTGTGAATGTGGAAGAATGCAGTTTGGTTATAGGTGAAGTGATTGGTACTGAGAACATCATGTTTGCATCTCGTATGAACAATGCTATTGTGGTGTTTGTAAAGACAGTTGATCTAGCGAACCAGCTAGTTGAAAGTGGTGTAGTGATTAATGGAATTTTCACCCCAGTACTTCCCCTCTCTACTCCATCGAAAAGTGTAACCTTGTCTAATGTGCCACCTTTTATCTCGAATGAGGTTTTGACTGGAATGCTTTCTCGCTATGGCAAACTTGTTTCTCCGATAAAGATGATTCCAATCGGGTGCAAGTCCCCGTTATTGAAGCATGTTGTGTCTTTTAGACGTTATCTCTATATGATTTTACAAGACTATTTGGATGAATTGGATTTGGCTTTAAATTTTCGTCAGGATGAGTTTAATTATGTTATTTTTGTCACAACAAACAACATGAAATGCTTTGCTTGCGGGGAGACAGGTCATTTGATCCGCGCTTGTCCAGGTAGATTAAATCAGCCGGAGAAAAATCGTTTACCGGCTGATGGGGGGAAAAATAATGTTGCGCGTGATGATGAGATACAGGATGTAATTGTTGCGTTGCCTGCTGCTGTCGATGCACCTAGCACAAGTCTGCCTCAGAAACCGGTACCAAAGGCAGTGGTTGACAAAAAAGTTACAGATGTAATGCCGACTGATATACCTGATGAGAGAGAGAATGCGGCAGTTGACGCGGAAAGAGACGGGCCTTCTCTGGTAGATGGGCAGTCAGTGCAGGTTCTAGTGAACAAACAGCGAGATGGAACCCTGAAGTTGGGGAATTTCTCAACATAGGAGAATTTCTATGAAAAATGGCCTTTACAAAGAAGATTAAAGCAACAGCACACTAAACAGACTAAAAAGACAGACAATGTGATTTGAGTCTTGAAACAGAGAGTGAGATGATTTCTGAAAGTGTTTCATGATCTCAAAGTTTTTCTAGCCGGAGCTTGTAGAGGATATAAAGTATTTTCAGACCAAAAATGCCAGAAAAGTAAGAGTTGAAGAATATTTTCTGATGTTCATTCATTGGCAAAGACTTTAAGAAATGATGGAGGTTTTACAAACCAAGAAATCGGCTAAGAAAATTCTTGCCAAACTGCCCAACCAAGGCTTAGTTTTTATTTTTTTCTTTTCTGTCTCCTTTGGTTGTGCTCATTTTGTTTTTTTCCTTTTTTAGAATTTTTATGTTCTCTGATAATGGGGCTAAGTGAAAAGGTTTCTTATATGAGATAATTAAACAAAAGAAAATTGCTTGCTTGTTCAAGAAACGCACAGTGAATATTAAATAGTTCACTGGGCTAGAGTTTGATGGGCTGATAATTCAACTAGTGGTGGGGTTGCTTTTATTTTCTAAGAATTTTATTTCTTTCTTACCAGAGAATTAAAAAAGGCTGAAAGTTGTTGCCTTTGAAAATTGTTCATTTTTCTTTTATGTCCCAGTATTTGGAAAGAATGCTTTTTCTAGAAGAGGTATTATGTAATTGTAATCTAATTCTTTGTTGTTAGGGGGGGATTTTAATTGCTGAGCTCGGCATGTTGAAGCTTTAAAAAACTCTGAAAACCCATGAGGTTGAGTTGGAAAAAGGTATTCAAAGGCAATCTTCATGCTTAATAACTTGCATGGAATGTGATTTTATTGTTTTAAACACCAGAAAGCTGTTCAATTTGTCCTGGGTTTGTCTGACTTGACGGGTTGTCAGTCATTAAACCAAAAAGACTTTAAATAGTAACTATAAGTTTAAAGATATTTTTAAAGAGTTTTGGAATTTGTTTAGAACTACAAAATTTTTTTCAATGGCCGGGTGGGAGGCAAAAGTACTAATTAAGGTTATATACTCTCAATGTCCGGACCTATGAAAACAATGGAGAATTAGTGCTTAAGGAAATACATGTAATTTGGCCTGGCAAATATTTTAAGTAAATTATTAGATACAGCGGGCGGCTACCCACAAGTTGCCCTTCCAAATTTTTTTTCAATTTGTAGAGCAATTCTCACCTTGTTGTTTTTATGAAGAATTGTATAAAAGTGAACCGAAAAAAGTCTTCCTTGAGACCTAAATGATATTAAAAACTGGAGACCAGTCAGTTTGTTGGCCGGAGGTGCAATGACTAAGGAAAGCCTAGCGGGCGGCTAATTGTTTTCCCTTGTTGCCGAAAGTTGATATTAAAAACTGGCAAGTTTGTTGTGCATACTATAAATTGATTAAGAGAAGTTTTGGAGCAGGTGATCCATCCTGACCAGACCTATTGTGTTCCTGGTAGACGAATTGTTGATAATATATCTTGTATTAGGGATATTTTGGACCTTGGTAAAGGTCTTAATTTAGATTTTGGCCTCTTGTCACTCGATCAAGAAAAAGCTTTTGATCGTGTTGAGCATAAGTATTTATGGGATGTTTTAGAGGCGTTTGGCTTTAGTTCCAATTTTATTTCAATGGTTAAGGTTTTGTACAGTGACGTTGAGAGTATTTTGAAAGTTAATTGTGACTTATGCGCTCCTTTTAAGGTTTTTAGAGGTATAAGGCAAGGGTGTGCTCTGTCAGGTATGCTCTATGCTTTAGCAACTGAGCCTTTTTTAAGTAAGTTAAGAACAGATTTGTATGGTTTGCATATTCCAAAATGTTTAAAGGTGTTTAAATTATCGGCATATGCTGATGATGTTGTTATTTTTATTAGCTGTCAGAATGATGTCAATTTGCTGTTAAAATTGTTGAAGGATTTCAGAGTGTTTTCATCTACTAAAGTAAATTGGTCTAAAAGTGAAGCCATTTTGGTTGGGAGATGGTTAGGTGGAGATCCAAACCTCCCAGATGGATTAACTTGGACTAGGGAGGGTTTTAAGTATCTTGGAGTGTTTTTGGGTAATGAAATGGTTGTACAAAAAACTTTGAAGGAGCTGTTGAGAAAATAAAAGGTCGTCTTGATAAATGGAAATTTTGGTAACACTTTATAATAACTGCACACTATGAATCATTAGTTAAGCATTAGTAAATAGTCAATTCATCCTTTATAAAGCATTGTTCCAACATTAATAGGTATTAGTAAGCAGTTTATAAATACAGTTATAAATGTTTTGTTCTTGAGCATATCTATAATGTTTAATAATTTTATTTTCATACTTTATTAATGATCAATTTATCATTTCTAAATTATTACGTTATTTACAAACCAGTTATTTAGGAGTTGACAGTGGTTCATAAGATCATTTAGAAAGTGTAAGTAAATGATTAATAAACTATTTAAATGTACATTTATAAATCTTATTATTTAGACACATGATAATAGTTGCTCAGTGTGATAATAAATGCTTTATTAACACATATTCCTGCTGTAATTTATGATTAAGTCAGGTAGTTATAAAACATTTAGTAGTTGCCAGCCATCTATTTGTTTGAGCTCATCTAAAGTGAGGACAATTCATACTTTGTAAAGCATTTACAAAGGAGTTTTAAAGGCTCATTTATCTTCCAAACAGAAAAGTTAAACAAACACAACACAGAGGGATACAGAACACAGACATATTTTTTTCAAGATGCAAAAAATGAAACTGTACACTTGATAAAAAATGAAAAATAAACCTCTGCAATTGCATAGAAAAATAATAAATAAAAAATTCAAGTGTACATTTGTACAGTCTCATTTTTTGAGTTCTGTATCCCTCTGTGTTGTGTTTGTTTATTTTTTCTGTTAGGAAGATAACTGCGCCTTTAAATCTCCTTTGTAATAGATATGCTTATAAATCAAGAACAAGGCATTTGTAGCTGTATTTATAAACTGCTTACTAATGACTGTTAATGTTGGGACAATGCTTTATAAAGGATGAACGAACTATTTACTAATGCTTACCTAATGATTCATAGCGTGCAGTTATTATAAAGTTACCGAAATTTTTACTTCCAAAGTTGTCATATAGAGGTCGTATATTGATTATTAATAACTTGATAGCATCTTCTCTATGGCATCGGTTAATGTGTGTTGATCCTCCAGTAAACTTTTTATTCAAAATTCAGTCAATTTTGATTGATTTTTTTTGGGATAAACTGCACTGGGTTCCAAAAGCGGTTTTGTATTTGCCCAAGGAAGAGGGTGGTCATGGACTTATGCACTTGCAGAGCAGGACAGCAGCTTTTCGGCTTCAATTTGTACAGAGACTTTTGATTGGACCAGTGGACTCGAACTGGAGATCTATAGCTTTCATGGTTCTGCAGTGTTTTGGAAGCTTAGGTATGGACAAGACTTTGTTCTGGTTGAATCCTAAAAAGATGGATTCGTCCAAGCTTCCATTTTTTTATCGTAATGTTTTTAAGGTGTGGACTTTGTTCACTGTGCAAAGACCCTGCGGAATAAGTTCCTTATACTGGTTGTTACAAGAACCTTTAGTCTGTGGGTCACGCATGGACATATCGCTTGAGGGCCCTTTCCCTGCACTCAATGGAATTCTTCTCTCTTCTAAAGTAACAACTCTTGGGTGCCTATTACAGTCAGCTGGAAAAGACTTCAAAAATGTTGATTTAGTTGCTGGACATTTGGGACTTCATTCAAAACGTACAGTCGCTAAACTTCTTGAGCAATGGAGAGCTGCTCTCACAGCGGAAGAAATCAAGTTACTGGAGGACTATTCTGAGGGGCTAATTGTTCCAAACAGTGATGATCCATTCCCTGTTTTGTCATTATCTCCCATTTTAGAAGATTGTAAAGGTGTTTTCTTGTACTGTGAAGATGTGACACTAATTGGCCTGGAGCCAGCTTCGGGAAAAGAAATGTACAAAATGTGTGTTAAATCTTTAAACAAAATGTTTTTAAATAATAGAGTGGATACTCCCTGGCGTAATATTTTACAGTTGGAAGAGGGTGAGCACCCTGAATGGAAAGCATTGTACAAGTCACCATTAACTAAGAAATTTGTGTATCTGCAGTGGAGAATTTTACATGGGGCGATTGCAGTTAATGCTTTTATTTCAGTTTTAAATCCTGACGTTGGTCATGATTGTCCTTTCTGTCTGCAGAGAGAAACTGTATTTCAAACATTTATGCAATGTTTGAGCTGTTGTTTACTGTTTTACAGAATCTATTTTTGTGTTTTGGTGAGACGTTTTCTATTAGGATTTTTATTTGTGGTTTTAAATATGTTCAGAGAAAACGTTTTAAATGTCAACTCTTGAATTTTTTATTAGGTCAAGCTAAAATGGCTATCTATGGTACTAGGAAACGCAAAATTGAACAAAACATGAGTTATAGTTTATTGGCAGTTTTTTTCAATTCAGTAAAATCTAGAATTCTCATTGATTTTCGTTATTTCAAAGCGATGAATGATCTTCTTTCTTTTGACTTGATTTGGTGGTATGGCGGAGCTTTTTGTGAGGTTTTTGAAAACAACTTGGTCTTTGCTCCTATTTTGGCTTAATGTTTTTTATTTTTATTTTTTTATTTTCCTTGTTGTTTTGATTTGATTGTCTGGATAATGTGTTAATTGTCTGTAATAAAGTGTTTTCGAAAATCAAAAATCTCTCTCTCTGTCTCTCTCAATTCAATTCAATTCAGTTCCTGCGGCTCAGTGGTAGAGCATTGCGTTAGCAGCGCAAAGGTCGTGGGTTCAATTCCCAGGGAACACACATACTGATAAAAAAAAAAATGTATAACCATGTATAATGCACTGTAAGTCGCTTTGGATAAAAGCGTCTGCTAAATGCATAAATGTAAATTCAGAAAGCTTTATTGGCATGACAAAAACATACATTTTGTATTGCCAAAGCATTAAAACAACATAGAAAATGATTTAGAATATCTGAACATTTAGTAAAGCCTAGAGAAAATAATAGTAATAATGAAACTAAATAAAAAAGGCAATATTATATAAACACATGGCTAGATATTGTCACAAATCCTGGCCATGAACTTCTGTTCATTCACCACAAGAGGTCACTCACCCATCACATTGACTTTCACACTACACAGACAGTTACAGATCACTCAGAGACTGCATTTCCCATCATCCACTGCACCAACACAGCTGTTGGCACTGATCACACACACACCTGAGAACAATCTCACATCACCCTGATTGCGCCACTGATCACACAATCACACACTATATAGCCTGGGACTTCCTCTTGCTCTCTGCTGAGTATTGTTTAGCCTAGCTTCATTACAAAGCGTTCTCAGTGCACCTAGTTAGATTTCCTGTGTTTGATTCCTGCCCGTATTCCTGGATTTACCCCTTTGCCTAGCCCTTCGGACTCTGTTTGTACCCCTTGTGGATTACTGCTCGTGTACCTGGATTATCTCTCTGCCTAGCCCTTGTCGGATGTTGTTTGCTGATCGTCGACCCACGCTTGCTCTACGGATTGCTCTGTGTTTTGCCCCTGCCATACATGTTTGCTGTTTACTGACCCTGCCTGAATATGACCATGTATTATAATAAAGCTTTGCAAATGGATCCGCTTGCATCACGTCTCGTCAACCCCGTAACAGAATACTCGGCCAAACAAGGATCCAGCGGCTTTCCCAACGAACATTGGTCAGGTATGGATACAGCGATCTTGTTACTAGCCCTCAAGCAGGGAACTCGATCACTTGAGGGTTACATCACGGAATATTTGGCTTTGGCTAATGGCTCAGATTTACTGGACTGTATGTTAATAGACTTTTTCTGTGATGGCCTTAACCAGCCGTTAAAAGCGAAAATAATTCATAATGGCCCTCGTTTGTCACTAAGTCATTTTCTGGATTATGTTCTGTGGACTGTGGGTTCAGCATTCACTGTGGGGGTCGCGGAGGAACGAGACACCGCACCCAATTGTGTGATCACAGCCGCGCTAGAGCACGCTCACAAAATGGCGGCCACAACAACACCCCGTAGCGTCATTGCTGCCAGTCACAAACCAAGTCAAGTCCCAGCTGATGTTAAAGAGCCAAGTCAAGTCCCAGCTGATGTTAAAGAGCCAAGTCAAGTCCCAGCTGATGTTAAAGAGCCAAGTCAAGTCCCAGCTGATGTTAAAGAGCCAAGTCAAGTCCCAGCTGATGTTAAAGAGCCAAGTCAAGTCCCAGCTGATGTTAAAGAACCAAGCCAAGCCACGAGTGATCGTCACGAGTCAAGCCAGGCCACGAGTGATCGTCACGAGTCAAGCCAGGCCACGAGTGATCGTCACGAGTCAAGCCAGGCCACGAGTGATCGTCACGAGTCAAGCCAGGCCACGAGTGATCGTCACGAGTCAAGCCAGGCCACGAGTGATCTTCACGAGTCAAGCCAGGCCACGAGTGATCGTCACGAGTCAAGCCAAGCCACAGTTGATCGTCACGAGTCAAGCCAAGCCACAGTTGATCGTCACGAGTCCAACCAAAGCACAGCGCTCCAGCCAGAGTCTCTTCGCGCCTCAGCGCTCCAGCCAGAGTCACACCACGTCTCAGCTCATCATCCAGAGTCACACCAAGCCACTGTGGATCATCATGAACTCACCCAACTCACAGCTCTCCAGCCAGAGTCACACCACGTCTCAGCTCATCATCCAGAGTCACACCAAGCCACTGTGGATCATCATGAACTCACCCAACTCACAGCTCTCCAGCCAGAGTCACACCTCGTCTCAGCTCTCCTGCCAGAGTCACACCTCGTCTCAGCTCTCCTGCCAGAGTCACACCTCATCTCAGCTCTCCAGCCAGAGTCACACCACGTCTCAGCTAACCATCCAGAGCCACATCATGTCACGGCTGAGCAGTCAGAGCCTCTTCATGTCTCAGCTCTTCTCCCGGAGCCTATTCACGTCTCTGCCGAACTACCAGAGTCTGTCACACCCAGAGAGTTAAGGTCAGTCCTTCGAGTTCCCTGTCTGGTTTCCAGTGTGAGGGATGCACCTCTAGTGTCTGCACGCGCAGCTGGTATCCCCAAACCCACTCACTCTAGCCCTACTGTTCCTGCACTAGTTTCCCTATCCGAAGTGCTTCCCATGATGGGGATTGCTTTGTGTTGCGTTTGGGCTGCGTACACCACCACTGAAATGCCTGAGGTAGCGACGTCCACTGTAATGTCTCCAGAGGTGGCGGCCGATGCTGCAGAACCTCTTGGGGTAGTGACACTCGCTGCTGTGCTCTCCGAAGCGATGGCACTCGCTGCGGCTTCTTCAGAGGTGATGCACATGCTGCAGAATCTCCTGAAGCGGCGGTGCTCGTTTCAGCTCCTAGTATGGTGGTGGCGCCCAGTAATGTACTCTCAGCCGGTCATGTTGCGGTCGACGAGACCGTTACTGAACTCTACCGTCTTCTGAGGATACCACTGTAGAACCTCCAGAGGTGTCAGTGGTACCCTCCTATGAATCCTTGTCCTCTGTGAGCCAAGGAGGCCATCTGTGAGCTTTCGCCCTGTCCTGTCATGGCTAAGGAGGCAGTCTGTGAACTTTCGCCCTGTCCTGTCATGGCTAGGAAGGCCGTCTGTGAGATCTCGCCCTGTTCTGTCACGGCAAAGGAGGACGTCTGTGAACTCTCGCCCTGTCCTGTCACGGCTAAGGAGGCCGCCTGTGAACTCTCGCCCTGTCCTGTCACGGCTAAGGAGGCCGCCTGTGAACTCTTGCCCTGTCCTGTCACGGCTAAGGAGGCCGTCTGTGATTCCATGTCCTGCCCTGTCATGGCTATGGAGGCCGTCTGTGATTCCCTGTCCTGCCCTGTCACGGCTATGGAGGGCGTCTGTGATTCCCTGTCCTGCCCTGTCACGGTTCAGAAGGCCGTCTTTGAATCCTCATCCTGCCCAGTCACGGCTATAGAGGCCGCCTGTGATTCCCTGTCCAGCTCTGTCACGGTTATGAGGGCCGTCCATGAATCCTCATCCTGCCCAATCACGGCTATGGAGGCTGTCCGTGACTCCCTGTCCTGTCCTGTCCTGTCCCGGCTATGGAGGCCACCTGTGATTTCCTGTCCTACCCCTATGTCACGGCTACGGAGGTCGCCTGTGATTTCCTGTCCTACCCCTATGTCACGGCTATGGAGGCCGCCTGTGACTCCCAAACCTGCCCTGCTACGGCCCCTGAGACCACGAAGGCTCGCCCGGTGTTGTCTGTCTCTGCTCTCTCTGTGTTGTCTGTCTCTGTTCCCCCCAGATCTCAGACTCTGACATGGTTTCCTGCCTGGTCTGCTTTCCTGCGGTGGTCCTCTGCTTCAGTCCGGTGGTCTATTGCTCCGGTCTGGTGGTCTTCTACTCCGCCCTGGGGGGCTCCTGTCATGCCTGCTCCGCCCTGGGGGGCTCCTGTCACGCCTGCTCCACCCTGGTGGGCTCCAGGTCCGTCCGCTCCGCCCTAGTGGGCTCCAGTCCCGTCTGCTCCACCCTGGTGGGCTCCAGGTCCGTCCGCTCCGCCCTGGTGGGTTCCAGTCCCGTCTGCACCACTCTGGTGGGCTCCGGGTCCGTCCGCTCCACCCTGGATTATATAGGAGCGTCTGGAAGCCGCTCCTTGGTGGGGGGGGGGCTATGTCACAAATCCTGGCCATGAACTTCTGTTCATTCACCACAAGAGGTCACTCACCCATCACATTGACTTTCACACTACACAGACAGTTACAGATCACTCAGAGACTGCATTTCCCATCATCCACTGCCCCAACACAGCAGTTCGCACTGATCACGCACACTCCTGAGAACAATCTCACATCACCCTGATTGCACCACTGATCACACACTCACACACTATATAGCCTGGGACTTCCTCTTGCTCTCTGCCGAGTATTGTTTAGCCTAGCTTCATTACAAAGCGTTCTCAGTGTACCTAGTTAGATTTCCCGTGTTGTATTCCTGGATTTACCCCTTTGCCTAGCCCTTCGGACTCTGTTTGTACCCCTTGTGGATTACTGCTCGTGTCCCTGGATTATCTCTCTGCCTAGCCCTTGTCGGATGTTGTTTGCTGATCGTCGACCCACGCTTGCTCTACGGATTGCTCTGTGTTTTGCCCCTGCCATACCTGTTTACTGACCCTGCCTGAATATGACCATTTATTATAATAAAGCTTTGCAAATGGATCCGCTTGCCTCACGTCTTGTCAACCCCGTAACAGATATAGCAAAAAATAAATAAAATAATAATATTAATAAAATAAATAAAGGATTATAATAATAAATAAAAGATTATACTACAGAAGTCATGTAACAACTGAATTTATAAATGTGAACATTGTATAGATTATATAGATGTGTGTAGGTGTAATGTGTGTGTGTGTGTGTGTGTGTGTGTGTTTCTCTCTGGCTGTCTCTCAGGAGATGACAAGATGATACAAATCTTGCAGCTATATTACAACATTTGGCTTCTTCGCCAAGAATGAAACTGAGTTTCTGGGTTGGATTACAGGTGTTAAATTGGGGGAATATTTTATCAATTTTGGGGTAGTAGTGGTCTCTGATGTCTTTATATTTAGTGCAGCTCCGTCTCCGTCACTCCCAGCATGCAGTGCGAGCAGAGTCTGTCCTCACGAGAGAGCCAGGTCTGTCTGCGCCGGCCCGTCTCTACGGGCCAGACTGTGTTCACTGAGTGTGTGTGTGTGCCGGCCCGTCTCTACGGCCAGACTGTGTTCACGGAGTGTGTGTGTGTGCCGGCCCGTCTCTACGGCCAGACTGTGTTCACTGAGTCTGTACATCGTCAATGTTTTCCTGAGTTTCACATCACTCACGGTGCTCAGGTAGCTTGCAACAGTGTATTCTCGATTTAGGGCCGAATAACATTCCAGTTTGTGCTGGTTTTTAATGGTGTTTGTCCAATGGGTAATGTACTTGTCTTTTTCTGTGTTTATAATGTGTGTGGGCCGAATGTGTGTGTGTGAGTGTGTGTGTGTGTCCTGAGGCTGTCTGATCTCTGTGTGTGTGAGCTCAGTCAGTCTCAGCACCAGCTGAAGGAGGGGACTCTTACTTACGCTCAGCTCTTGGTGTTTCAGGGCTTTGTAATGGTATGTGTTGGGGTCGCTTGTTTTTAGGTGTCTCCAGAATTTGATGGCTCTTTTTTGGATGTTTAGAAGGAGAGGGTATTGGCCGAATTCTGCCCTGCATCCATTGTTTGGAGTTTTTCTTTGGACTTTGAGTATTATTTTACAGAAATCTAAATGTAGAGTTTCGATCGGGTGTTTTTCCCAATTTAAGAAGTCAAATTTTATAGAAGGACCCCACACTTCACTGCCATATAATGCAATTGGTTCAATTACTGCTTTGAAAAGTTTGAGCCAGATTTGGATTGGGATGTCAATTTTAATGGATCTTTTTATAGCATAGAAAGCCCTTTGAGCTTTCTCTTTGAGTTCATTCACAGCCAAAGTGAAGTTACCTGTTGAGTAGTGTTGCTTTCGTCAACGAAAATTATGACGAAATATCGTCGTCAACGAACCTTTATCACGTGACGAAAACGAGACGAGACGAGACGTAAATGCTGGTCATGTGACGATGACGATAATTAAATGTATAATGCAATATCGTTGACGAATAAAAACGAGACTAAATGTGGTTTACAAAATAAAAACTATGCTAAAATGTCTCTTCATTTTCGTTGACGAAAAAGAGACGAAACGAAATGTTATAACGTTATTTCGTCTCGTTTAATCGCGTTATTATTTTGCAGTATTTCTGTTTCATGTGACATAACGTTACTTCAGGGGCTGTCAGGGTTGCCAGGTTTTCGCAACAAAACCCGCCCAATTGCTACTCCAAACTAGCACAATCGCATTTCGAGGGGGGTTCCCCGGTAAAGTTCCAGGGTCTAAATATTTGGGGACTTGGCAACAGTCTGCACAGACGCAGGCGACGTCACTTCCTCAAGCTCCACTCGCGGCATTATTTAGAAGATGACAACAAACAAAGTTAAGTCTGACAGAGAAAGAGACCGATGGCCGGCTTCATCTGACTTCAGTTTACAATCAATACAAGTAACAGACACACATTTTATTTGCACTTTTTAGTATGTTATTGTAGCTCGAGCATTCAAGCACCTTGTTTCTCTTTGTTAAACTTGAATGTAACGTTATATATTTTTTTCTGGCATTGTCATGTGATGCTATTTTATTTTATTTATTGTTTTTATTTATTTAAATTTATGTGTGTGTACTTCTAATATGTTTGGTTGGTAAAATAAATGTTGTAAATTCAAATCAGAGCGTCTTTGGATGTATTCTTAAGTCTATAAGGTAACAATAATATAATAAGATAACCTTGTTTGAAATGGGTTTGGCTAAAAGAACATTTCGTCTGTACTGCTAGGTACTTATACTATATTGACTGGGTTAAATTGAATTGCATTACTAAAAAGAGACTAAAATACAATTTTCATTGACTAAAACTAGACTAAATGTCATCAGTTTTCGTCGACTAAAACTAGACGAAAATAGTCATGGATAATTCTGACTAAAACTAGACGAAAATGCTCAGACTTTTCGTTGACTAAAACTTGACTAGACTAAAAAGAGTATGAACGTGACTAAAACTAATAAAAACTAAAATGACAGCTTCACACAAAGACTAGACTAAAACTAATGAAAACAGGCCGCCAAAAACAACACTACTGTTGAGGTGATTTTCAGGCCGAGGTAAGTGTATGTTTTTGTGGTTTCAATGGTTCTGTGTGATAGTGTGAATGTGTGTGTTGGTCCCTGAGATCTGGAGCGTTTCTGGAACATCATTACTCTAGTTTTTTGGAGGTTGACCGTCAGGGCCCAGGTCTGACAGTAATCCTCCAGCAGATTCAGGCTGTCCTGAAGACCCTCTTCAGTGGGCGACAGGAGGACCAGGTCATCTGCGTAGAGAGAAGACACTTTATCTCTGTGTCGTGTAGAGTGAGACCTTGATTGGGAGCGTGGTCTAATATGTTGGCCAATTGGTTGATGTAAATGTTGAAGAGGGTGGGGCTTAAACTGCATCCCTGTCTCACTCCACGCCCCTGGGGGAAGAATTCGGTTCTTTGGTTTCCAATTTTACATTGGAACTGTGTACATTGATTTGATCAGATCATAGAATTTTCCCCCTATTCCACTGTCGATAAGTTTTAGGTATAATCCTTCGTGCCAGATTGAATCGAATGCTTTCTTGAAATCAACGAAACAAGAAAAAAAAAATTCCTTTGTTTTGATGTACATATTTGTCAATTAGTGTTTGTAATGTAAAAATGTGATCGGATGTGCGACATTTTGGAAGAAAGCCAATTTGGCATTTACTCAAGGCATTGTGCTTCGTAAGGAAGTGTAACAGTCTGGTGTTTAAGATGCTGCAGAGAACCTTCCCCAGGTTACTGTTCACACAGATGCCTCGGTAGTTGTCGGGGTCTAATTTGTCTCCGTTCTTGTGAATGGGGCTGATGAGGCCCTTGTTCCAGATCTCAGGGAAGAACCCTACACACAGAACATCATTGAACAGTTTTAGCATGGCCAGTTTGAAGCTTTGCTCTGTGTGTTTCAGCATCTCGTTCAGGAGGCTGTCGACACCGCAGGCTTTCTTGGGCTCGAGGACCCGTAATTTATCTTCCAATTCTTTCATTGTTATGGGGAAATCTAAGGGGTTTTCATTCGCTTTAATCGATCTTTCTAAATTGTCTAGTTTATTAATTATTTCATTTTGATTAGAATTTTGAATTTCGGTTGGGCTATATACTGTAGTTCTTGGAAATTAGTTTTCCATGTCTCCCCATCTTGGATGGCCAGAATTTCTTGATTTGGTTTGTATAATAATTTACATTTATCCCAAAATTTGTGTGAATTTATAGATTTTTCAATTTCTTCAAACTGGTTTTGCAAAAACTGTGCTTTTTTTTCTGCCGGAGTGTGGCTTTATATTGTTTTAGTGCCTCACAGTAATGAAGGCGGAGGTCCGGATTATCTGGTTGTCTGTGCTTTTGATTTGATAAATTTCTGAGGTTTTTTTAGAGCCTTACAGTCCAAATCAAACCATTTGTCAGTCTCTAAACATTTTTTCTTTGGTTTAACAGTGGTCAAATTACTTTTTTGTGCTGTTTTGTATAATATGTTGTTTAGATCTTGTACTTCCTGATTGATGCCGAATTTATTTTTAGGGTATGCCTGTGTTTGGAATTAGTGTCAGAGGGACTGTATTTCTGGAGATTCAACAGCATTGATGTAATTAGTGGCGCTGTTTTCTGTCCATTTGAATTACATAATTTTGTGCATGTGATATGGTGTCCTAATTGGTGTGGGTGATGTTTCGGATTGCTTATAAAGAGTGTGATTTGGCTGTGGTCTGAGAAAGGTTTCAGGGGTTTGACTGTGAAAGCTCTCAAAGAGGAAAGATGTAGATCTGTGATGGTATAATCTACAGTGCTGTTACCAAGAGCTGAGCTGTAGGTGAAGCGACCGAGTGAGTCTCCTCGCAGTCTTCCGTTGATGACGTACAGAGCCAGACCTCAGCAGAGCTGCAGCAGCTGCCGTCCGTGAGCGTTCACTGTCTGATCACAGTTTTCTCTGGTGGGGTAAGAAGGGTACAAGTCGTTATTGCCAGTGATGAATCTGGTACCGTGTGATTCTAAGAAATCTAAATCTTCTCCGGTTCTAGCGTTTAAATCGCCCATAAGCAGTACATTTCCCTGGGTCTGGAAATGGCTGATTTCTTGTTCAATGTTTAGAAAGGTTTCCTCTTGGAAATACGGAGACTCGAGGGGGGGTATATATATGGCACATAGGAAAACAGGCTGAGATGCTGATATTATTCCTTTTTGTATTTTCAGCCACAGGTGGTATTGATCTCTTTTAACTAATTCTATGGCCAGTTCAGATTTAATCCATATGATCATCCCTCCCGAGTCTCTCCCCTGTGTGACTGATGTGAGTTTGACTGATGGTAATATTATCTCTCTGTATCCCGAGGGACAGCCAGTGAACACATCTCCTCTACACCAGGTTTCCTGTAAGATGATGACATCTATGTCTTCAAGATCTTTCATAAAATCAGAATGTCTACTTTTTAGGCCCAAGGCAAGGCAAGTTTATTTATATAGCACATTTCATACACAGTGGTAATTCAAAGTGCTTTACATAAAAGAAAGTGAAATAGTCATTCACAGCAATAAAAACAAGGAATTAAAAATAATAAAAACAAGGAATTTTAAAAAGTTATAGAAATTGATTTAAAATGAAATTTAAAACAGTTAAATAGAATATGATTATACATAAAATACAGTGCAGTCAGTTCGGACGTAACACAGTGTTCATTCAACAAATGCACAGCTAAACAGATGAGTTTTCAGTCTGGATTTAAATGTGCCTAATGTTTTAGCACATCTGATCTCTTCTGGAAGCTGGTTCCAACTGCGGGCGGCATAATAGCTAAAAGCGGACTCCCCTTGCTTTGTGTGAACCCTTGGTATTTCTAACTGACTCGATTCTAATGATCTGAGTGGTCTGTTAGGTTTATATTCAGTGAGCATATCTGCAATGTATTTAGGTCCTAGGCCATTGAGTGACTTATAAACGAGTAAAAGTACTTTAAAATCAATCCTAAATGTAACTGGAAGCCAGTGTAAGGACCTGAGGACTGGTGTGATATGCTCAGATTTTCTGGTTCTAGTCAGAATCCTGGCAGCAGCGTTCTGGATGAGCTGCAGCTGTCTAATGGTCTTCTTTGGAAGGCCGGTGAGGAGACCATTACAATAATCCACCCTGCTGGTGATAAAGGCATGAACAAGTTTCTCCAAGTCGTGACTGGAAACAAAACATCTAATTCTTGCAATGTTTTTGAGATGATAGTATGCTGATTTAGTTACTACTTTGACATGACTACTGAAGCTAAGGTCTGTCTCCAGAATCATTTATACTTTAAATTATACTGTTTATAAGGTTTGAGAAGAATGTCTGTCTAGCTGTGGCTAGTTCCACATTGAAAGCATGAAGGCTGTCTTTATAGATGCTATAGTGAATTTCAAGTTTCGTCTTTCGCCACATCCGCTCAGCTTTTCTGCATTGCCTTTTCATATTCTGAACTGCTGTTGATTTTCTCCAAACTGATTTTTGTCTGCCTGTCTTCTTGCTGACCTTTATCGGAGCTATATCATCAATAACATTCTTAACTTTTGAGTTAAATGAATCCAGGAGAAGATCAACAGAGTCTGCAGAAATGCGTGGTGTTGAAGATATAGCCTCCATAAATAGCACACTAGTGTTCTTATTAATGCATCTCTTTCTGACAGAGACAGATCTAGATTCAGTGGTGACAGAGATCAGTATATCAAAGAAAATACAGAAGTGATCGGACAGTGCTACATCCTTAATAACAATGGATGAAATGTTTAGACCTCTACTGATGAGTAAATCTAGAGTGTGTCCACGATTGTGTGTTGGTCCATGCACATGCTGAATCAGGTCAAAAGTGTTTAAAACGGTTATAATTTCTTTTGTAGTTTTGATTTCAGCATTATCTATATGAATATTAAAATCCCCTGCAATAGCAAAACAGTCAAACTCTGAGGAAATCATTGATAACAGTTCTGTGAACTCTTCAACAAAGGCTGGAGAGTATTTTGGAGGCCTGTAAATGATGATAAACAGAATGCGTGGGGCACCTTTCAGCACAATACCTACACTGTAAAAAATTGCTGTGAAATTTACAGTGACTTACTGGCAATTTTGGTTGCCAGTAAGACTGTAAATTTACAAAAGTTCTGTAAATCAATAATTACAATTGTACTGTAAAAATACAGCAAACTCTTGCATGCTGTAAAATTGTTGTGATGGCATGTAAACATTTGGTTAACCCATTTCATTTAAGTCCACTAAGAAAGAACATGTCTTAATATAAAACTGCAAACAATTAATTTGTAATAATAAAGTTAATAAAAACATAACTTTAACTCATTGCAGTTTATCATCAGCTACAGCACACATGCACGTGCTAAAGCATTTAAAGAGATCATCACTGTATCAGCAACTCTACAGTTACTGTCTGTAAATAAATCAGCAGAACATCAGTGTTTGTGTCTCATCATTGACTGAAGCACAGGCTCTACTCTCCAGCACAATGGTGACCCACAAAACTACATTAAACTAACAGATCTCTCTTGTGCAAAATAATACAGTTCAGTTAAATATTTACTCTCCTTATAGATAATTCTGTGATTAATTAAGTGAAGGTTGTGCTTTAGTGATGAACAGCTGCTGTTAACAAGCAGAATCACTGAATGAAAGAGAAACAAGAACTACAACTGACTTCAGCCACAGCCGAAGATTAACTCAACTGAAATACAAGACATCATTAAATCTCTCAAGATCTGATTAAACAACTCCACAAACAGCATTACCAGCTTCACACATTACAATTTGACTTTATTTCTGTCATATGTTTATAAAAATGATTTGAGAATTAACAGAAATTTAGTTGTTTTATTGAAAATGTTTGACCTCACCATTGTAGCGATCAGGGTTTGCTTTAGTTGGGCTCTTGACCCTCGATTTTTAGTCTTAGCTTTTTTCTGGCTGCCGTAACTGTGTTTGTAAAACGCATTAGTTATAGCAAGAAAAGCCAAAGAAAAAGATTGTGATATAATCATTATCTAGTGGCCTGATTCACTGATTTCATTCAGAGGCTGATCTTCAAAGACATGTTGTGGATTTTTTTTTGTTAGTTTTGTGTTGATAATGGCTATATGGCTCTGCATGAGATGACAAATTGCTACTGAAAATTTTTAAAAACATATGCACAAAACCTTTAGTACTACAGAATAAATTAGACACACACAGACATCAAGAATCAGCGTATGAATCTCAACAATGGTGACAATAAAGAAAATAAATAAACATCAACTCTGAACATCACAAAACATGCTACTAAAACTCAACACAAAAAAGCAAAAATAAAAGCACATAGTAAGAATTAAAGACAATAAGTGGACAATTCAGTGGTATCATTTATTCATGCCGCAAAGCATGCTGGGAGTCATGGGTGAGTTTTGTACTGTGCTCTTACCCAGCATGCATTGCAGCATGAAGCTTTTGATTGTCACCATTGTTGAGATTCATACGCTGATTCTTGATGTCTGTGTGTGTCTTAATGATGCCGTAGTACAAAAAGTTTTGCGCATAAGATGTTTTTAAAATCCTTCAGTGGCTGTTTGTCATATCATGCAGGGTCATATAGCTATTGTAAACAACACCAAATTAACAACAAAAAAACACACCATGTCATTAAAGACTAGCTCCTGAAAAAGATCAGTGTATCAGGCCACTAGATAATGATTATATCATTATCAGTAATCAATCAAAAGCACAATCACAAATTTTCTTGGCTTTTCTTGCTATAACAAATGTGCTTCAACACAGTTACAACAGCCAGAAAAAAGCTAAGTTTAAAAATCGAGGGTCAAGAGCCCAACTAAAGCAAACCCTGATCGCCACAATGGTGAGGTCAAACCAAACATTTTCAATAAAACAACTAAATTTCTGTTAATTCTCAAATATTTTTTATAAACACATGGCAGAAATAAAGTCAAATTGTAATGTGTGAAGCTGGTAATGCTGTTTGTGGAGTTGTTTAATCAGATCTTGAGAGATTTAATGATGTCTTGTATTTCAGTTGAGTTCATCTTCGGCTGTGGCTGAAGGCAATTGTAGTTCTTGTTTCTCTTTCATTCAGTGATTCTGCTTGTTAACAGCAGCTGTTCATCACTAAAGCACAACCATCACTTAATTAACCACAGAATTATCTATAAGGAGAGTAAATATTTAACTGATCTGTATTATTTTGCACAAGAGAGATCTGTTAGTTTAATGTAGTTTTGTGGGTCACCATTGTGGTGGAGAGTAGAGACTGTGCTTCAGTCAATGATGAGCCACAAACACTGTTGTTCTGCTGTTTTATTTAAAGACAATAACCGTAGAGTTGCTGATACAGTGATGATCTCTTTAAGTGCTTTAGCACATGCATGTGTGCTATAGCTGATGATAAACTGCAACAATTTGAGTTAAAGTCATGTTTTTAGTAACTTTATTATTGCAAATTAATTGTTTGCAGTTTTATATTAAGAAATGTTCCTTCTCAGTTAACCTTCTTCAAGTTAACCAAATGTTTACACACCATCACAACAATTTTACAGCATGCAATAGTTTGCTGTATTTTTACAGTACAATTGTAATTATTGATTTACAGAACTTTTGTAAATTTACAGTCTTACTGGCAACCAAAATTGCCAGTAATTCACTGTAAATTTTACAGCAATTTTTTACAGTGTAGATATTCAAAAGACAAGTACTGACCAAATGACACTTGCTTGCATTGATAAACATATTTAAATAGAGCAGCTACACCTCCACCTCTCCTAACAGTCCTGCAGACACTTATAAAATTAAAGTTAGGAGGGGCTGTTTCATTTAGGACTGTTGCACTGCAGCTGTCTTCAAGCCATGTTTCATTTAGAAACATAAAATCCAGGTTGTTTGTGGTTATTAAATCACTGATCACAAATTATTTATTTTTTAGTGAGCGAATGTTTAAAAATGCTAACTTGGTGGAATTACATTTTGTCTCTACAGCAATCTTAGATTGATGCATTACAGGCCGCAGATTAGATGGATCAGCCGTACGGCTTGAGAAGGCCTTAGACTTTCTATCACATGATAAAACAGAAATAGAGAAGGCTACAGGCATACTGGGTTCCCGCTTGTTTTGTAAACATTTGTGAATGTTGCTGTTAATAAAGCGGGGACCCGACACATATCACTGAGAGCTGTTATCAGTTGTTTTTGGTTCACCTACAGCCGATGGAGGAGGGTTTGGGCCCTGGCGTTGTGGCAGCGGTCGGAGAGCTCTCACAGGAGGAGGGAGAGCTGGGCCTGCAGTCTTTGGTGGTTGGGGGGCCCGCCGTTTTTTTGGTGATATCTGGAGGCTTGCAGAGAGTGGTCCCAGCATACACCAGTTCCTCCATTTTCTGTGAAAAGCTTAGAAGTGGAGATGCTGGAGAGAGGGATAGTGTGTCTGCTGAGCGGGGCTCTAGCTCTGGTGTTTCCGGTGACTGTGATGTGTTGTCCTGGCTTCCCAGGCTGTTTTCCAGAAAGTCGTCCTTGGGTGTTGAGTCTTGGAGCTGTTGTAATACGTCACAGTCTGCATGTGATGAGCTCTGTGGGCGGGGCTCAGCCGGGATGTCCATGAGCAGTGCTTGTTTTGGCTGTGCGGCGTTATCAGTGTCCTTGTGGGATTCTTCAACCACATAATGACTCGGAAGCTGATATGAAGTCCTGTGGTCACTCATATTCTGTTCAGGTGAGGGTGTGAGTGGATTGGCACACACCACCGAAGGATGACGGAGGGAGAAAAATAAATTGTCCTTTAGCACTCTTGTACCAAGTTTGTTTGGGTGGAGGCCATCCAGTTTAAACAGTTGTCTGTGGCCCCAGAAAATATTGAAGTTGTCGATGATGTTGACTCCTTTTGTACTGCAGGTTCTTTGTAGCCATGTATTCAGCCCAAGCAACCGTGAAAACATGTTATTTCCCCTTGCTGGGAGTGGTCCACTGATGAATGACTGAACTTCAAGTCTTTGAAGTGTTTCAAAGAGTTCACTGAAATCTTGCTTAAGCAGTTCTGACTGCCCTTTCCGAATATCATTCTTCTCCACATGGATGATGACTCGATTTGCAGTCTTGTGCTTCATCACAATGTTCTGAAGTTCCTTGTTCACATCAGAGACGGTTGCTTGAGTAAAGCAGCAGTTAGTTGTAGTCCTGCTACTTTTGTCACATTTTGGGATTCCTCATCCACATTCATCAATGCTTCAAATCAGTTTTCAAGATGTATAGGGGGTTGTAGAATACCAGTGTTTACAAGTCTTGTCATAGCCGTATCTGGGGTAGAGGATGCTACAGCAGCAATACGAGATACTCGAGACAATCTGATGTCTCGAGAGCCTTTGGGTCTCGCTCCCTGTTTGTGCCATCGATTAGTCCGTCGATCAGTTTCGGCTTGTTCCTCTACACTTGGTATAAACTGTTGAGATTCACTAGATTCACAGGACTCACCGGCTGTATGATGAGGGGGTCCGTGGTGACCATCTGCTGTATGTTCCGTCTGTTTTGGAAGTCCAGCAAGTAACTTTGTTTCAAGAACCGCAATCCTTTGTAGAATTTTGTGGCAGTTCATGCAGCAAGTAGATTCCACTAGAGGCATTTTCTCTCGTCTGTTTGAATGTAGACAGCTGTATTTTTCTGTCTCCGGAATGTAAACTGGCAGTGGGAGGCAAAGAGTCCTCTTTTTCCAAAAAATGTGTTGTTTGAGCACTGTGCTGATCTGCTGAAGTTAAAATCTTAGAGAGATCTGAGAAAAAAAACAAAAATAGGGGGCAAAGCGCAGAGCAATAAGCAAGAGCGACCGAACAGTAGCAAAGCCGGAAGCGGAAGACTGAGGAGTTTAGACCTTGAATATTCCATGTAGAAAAACTAAGTGATTTCATCACAAACTTTTTAAAATAATTGGTATGATTTGTTTGCCATTTTGAGAAAAGAGAAGATACAAAAAATACAATAGAGTAAAAGAAAATGTTCTGGTAGGAACTCAAAAACATCAACAAATCTATTTTAAATTACATGTACACTTACACTAACAATCTGGCTTGGTAAATGGATTTTTATAATACAAAAGTGTTTTTTTATTTTTATTTTTTATTTTTGTACCACTGTCCACTGTGTGTGAGTAAGTGAGAGCAGATGATACTCAGAATGTGTTGGATGTCGTGGAGTTCAGTGTTAGCTCGGCTCGCTCCTCCGCTCTCTCTCTCTCTCTCTCTCTCTCTCTCTCTCTCTCTCTCTCCTCTCTCTCTCTCTCTCTCCATGCCTTCCTTGTGTTGGCCTCTATGTTTAATGTGTGTATGTTTGTGTTTAGTTCAGTGTTACATGTTCCCCTGTAGCGTAGTTTAATAAACATCCATATGTATTCACACTTGGTTGTCTGTGTCTGCCGCTTAGAGAAGGTCACTTTAACGTCCCGGTTTTTACTACATGCTCTGCAATGTATTAGTAAGGAAATAAATTTTTCGTGACCAGAGAAATGATTTTCCTTAGAGTCAATAGACGATTAAAACTGTCCGTACTGCGGACGAGCAAATTTTATTATATACATTTTATTGTACTATTAATGCTACAGTTAATTCCTGAAGATGAATATATAATTGATTACAACACGTTATGATTAATTATGTTCATCTCACTTTGAGCTAATTTGCTACACATAATATCGCAGTAAGTGCGCATCATTGATCATTGTTCTCACTAAAAAGTATTTTCTCATAACATGAGATCTACAGTTTAGTTTAAAGATGAATTATTGTGCACCTATAGCACTCCCCGCTGTCATTAAATCATATCATGCCACAGGAAAAGTGATTAAGCGCATCCACTACAACTGTGTCTAAATTCATAAAATTTTGGTTTAACTTCTGCGTAATGACTTTGTAATTTCAGTGCTTATTTACATTATGAGAGTGGAATATTTAATGCAAATGTGTATATCGACATGAAAACAGAGTTTAAATCATTGTTTACGTCATTAATTTTCTGGAAAAAAATAATGTGTACGCATGGGTCAGAGTTTGCATGCAGGTGCACAAATTTTCCGATCAAATTTGTTTTTATAAATCCCACATTTTGCGTAGGAAGTTGCGTATGCCTCTTTCAGGGCAGGTTGTGTGCATACACAACTGTTATAAATGAGGGCCCAGGTGTCATCATCATACAGTCTACATGCATGTCATACCCAAGTTTATTAGATCCATGTCGCAGTGTGGTTTGCAGTGATCTTATAGGATTGCTAAAATCGAGCCGTGTGCCTCGGGCTTAAGAATAGTCAGGATAGTTTACCCAAAATTTAAACTCTCTCATGCAGGTTTGTAACGACATGAGTGGAATACTAAATACTAATATCTGATCGTGGTTGTATCTCTCTATTAGTTCTACTGGATCTTAGCGCTGCGTTCGACACTATTGATCACATCATTCTTTTGAATAGACTAGAAAACTTTGTTGGCATTAGTGGAAGTGCATTAGCATGGTTCAAATCGTACTTATCTGACCACCATCAATTCGTAGCAGTGAATGAAGAGGTATCATATCGATCACAAGTGCAGTATGGAGTTCCTCAAGGCTCAGTACTAGGGCCGTTACTTTTCACGCTTTATATGTTACCCTTGGGAAATATCATTAGGAAACACGGGGTTAGCTTTCACTGTTATGCTGATGATACTCAGCTCTATATTTCTTCACGGCCTGGTGAAACACACCAAATTGAGAAACTTATGGAATGCATAGTCGATATAAAAAACTGGATGACGAGTAATTTCTTACTGCTAAATTCTGAAAAAAAACAGAGATGTTAATTATCGTTCCTAAAACCCCCACAAGTAATAACCTAGAACACTGTTTAACACTTGATGGCTGCTCTGTAAATTCTTCGTCATCAGTCAGGAACCTAGGTGTGCTATTTAATAGTAATCTCTCCTTTGACAGCCACGTTTCTAGCATTTGTAAAACTGCATTTTTTCATCTTAAAATTATATTTAAACTGAGACCTATGCTCTCAATGTCAAACGCAGAAATATTAATTCATGCGTTTATGACCTCAAGGTTAGATTATTGTAATGCTTTATTGGGTGGTTGTTCTGCACGCTTAATAAACAAATGACAGATGGTTCAAAATGCAGCAGCTAGAGTTCTTACTAGAACCAGGAAGTATGACCACATTAGCCCGGTTCTGTCAACACTGCACTGGCTCCCTACTAAACATCGTATAGATTTTAAAATCTTGTTAATTACTTATAAAGCCCTAAATGGTTTAGCTCCTCAGTACTTGAGCGAGCTCTTATCGCATTATAGTCCTTCACGTCCGCTGCGTTCTCAAAACTCTGGCCATTTGATAATACCTAGAATATCAAAATCAACTGCAGGCGGCAGATCTTTTTCCTATTTAGCGCCCAAACTCTGGAACAATCTACCAAACACTGTTCGGGAGGCAGACACACTCTGTCAGTTTAAATCTAGATTAAAGACCCATCTCTTTAACCTGGCGTACACATAACACACTAATACACTTCTATTATTCAAATCCGTTAAAGGATTGTTAGGCTGCATTAATTAGATCAACCGGAACCGGGAACACTTCCCATAACACATGATGTACTTGTTACATCGTAAAAAGATTGACATCTACGCTAATATTAGTCTGTTTCTTTCTTATTCCGAGGTCACTGCAGTCACCAGATCAGATGGTGGATCAGCACCTAGAGACGACCTCTACAGCCCTGAACGTCAGCGGAGACCAGGACACCTAGATGATCCCCAGAGACAGACCCCCAGTGAGGACCCCGTCACCTAGACAGCCATCAGGAAAAGACCTCGGGAACCAGTTGAGCCCTCCAATCTGACTTTGCAGCAGTTGGAATTGAACTGCTGTGTCGTCTGGCCAGAGGAGAAATGGCCCCCCGACTGAGCCTGGTTTCTCCCAAGGTTTTTTTCTCCGTTCTGTCACCAATGGAGTTTTGGTTCCTTGCCGCTGTCGCCTCTGGCTTGCTTAGTTGGGGACACTTCATTTCCAGCAATATCGTCGACTTGATTGAACATAAACTTTTTGAACTGAACTGAGCTGAGCTGGACGATGCCATCACTGAATTCAATAATGAAATGCCTTTAGCTGAAAATTGAGTGTTTAATCTTAGTATTTTACTTTCCTGACACTCTATCCTCCAACTTGATACTGTTAAGTGCTTTGACACAATCTGTATTGTTAAAAGCACTATATAAATAAAGGTGACTTGACTAAAAAAATATGTTTTGGAGGCTGTCGGTAAGAACAGAGTTTCAGTTGCTGTTGACTTCATTTGAATATTTGGTCAGCACAAATGGAAATCAATGGGAACTGAAACAGTTTTGTTACCAACATATGTGACCCGTGCTGGCAAAATGAGTCAGAAGTCGCACGGACTAATTTTGAGCTACAGGCAAAAGAAGTGAAAAATGTCAGTTTTGGTCGAATCTGAGGTTTTCACAAAAATTAGTTCATTAAGCCCTCTTCTAGCGATCCCAATGCTCCAAATAATAATTAAACATCTAAAATGATCTTTATTTGTACGTTGGAAAAAAACACTCCAAACAATTTAAAAACGTCCTCCAACATTGAAAACAGTGGCAAGAGACAACAACAGTCCATAAAACAGTGAAAAACTGTCTCACGAAGAGTACAAAAAGGGCAATCATGATTAATATCAGAGTTTAACACAGAAATAAAAGCATTAACAGCAACAGCTGAATGTAAAACCCTCCACTGCAAATCAGAAACTTTCTTCAACAATGATCAACTGGTCTCTCTACGCAATTGACACCATCCTCACAAGGCTGCCCGTCATGATTGAAGCAGTGGGAAGAGCGGTCAGCATTGAGACTGAGACTATTAACCGCAATATGGATTCTATCATGGAGAAGCTCACGGCTTTGCAAAGGAAATTTGATCATGGAGATCAGAATTGGACAAAGAGAGTAGCCGTGGAATTGGAATGCGGTTACTCGCCCCAAGACTAAACAACTGCAATCTTATCTTTTGGCTCCCCTGAACCAGCACTGGCCTTGGCCAAGGCTGCTGCTGGAAAATCATCCTGGAAAGAGCACTGCAGTGTGACGCTCTCTGCGTTCCTCCCCCAATTCTAAAGACAGCTGCTGATTACACACACACACACACATACACACAAAAACTATTACAGATACACCTCCCCAACCCCGATCACTCGCCTCCGTCGCTAGCCTGACAAGTGGGTCTGGACCAGCGCTAATCTGGCTGCAGGACCGGATGGCTGATTGCCAGAGCTGGATTACTTCCCCTGTTGCAAAGTCGTGTGTCTATGATGTATTATGTGCTTTTTGTTGCAGAGGTGTTTTTCCTGTTCTCACACTGTACTCCCCAAGGAGCATAGTCTGGGAGTTATTTTTTTCTCCTTACATACATTCCTCTTGTTTGCTGTATTTTCTTCAATTCCCTGTCTTCCTGTCCTGTCTACCCCATTGTCATATATGTATGTTGTGTATGGACAGGTCGATGGCTAATTTCGCTGGTACTTGTGACTAGTGACAATAAAGGGCTACTACTACAATGGAGGTTTGTACAGCGCTCTCCATTCAGGTCCAACACCATCAATCAAACCTAAGCGAGCTCTCCATGGAGTGCCAATTTTTCCATTTAATTTATCTTTATTCAAAATTTTAACAACCAATCTACATAACAATTTCTTATCAGCATCATGCACAAACACATTTGAATGATCAATTTTTAGAAAGAAACCTGTACAGTCCTTAAAATCTGGGAAAATCCTCACCAAAGGAAAAATATCATCAACACTAGGTTGAACAGAACCGTTACAATAAAGATTCAACAATGTACATTCAGAATCTGTTAAAGCTTCCTTCAATTTTTTGAGCAAAGAAGCAATTACACGAACAGAGTGCATCTTTAAATGAGAAGCAAGGAAAAGGTCTTTATTGTAATGGTTCTGTTCAACCTAGTGTTGATGATATTTTTCCTTTGGTGAGGATTTTCCCAGATTTAGATGTGTCCCTGCTAGCATAGCCAACAGTCTCCCTAGGTTTTATGACCCTGCTACACTCCTTTGAACAAGTGACATCTGCTTAGTCATATCTCCTAGCTTAAACTAAATAAGGAAAGCTTTTCTTTCTCCCTCTGTCTCTTCCTTATTTTATTTCAGTTGTTTATTTGATACCTTCATAGTGACCAAACCTGTGAACCATCAGTGCTTTGAGTAATAGTTTGACCACACGTATAGCCAGGTCATCAGCTTACCCCTGCTTACAGCCCCGTCAACAAAGTTACTCAAACCCTGTACTTCTGTTCTTAGCACCCTACCTCACTAGCTGCCCCTCACCAGCTATTCACACCTTACACGGCCTACAGAGCCATTCCCCATACGGATAGCCTAACGCCTCTGTATATACTTGCACTTGCCTTCTGCCTCTCACTCTCTGGTGTTCCCCCAAGTGTGCCAGTGTGTCTCAGACATTCCACAGACATCCAGCCCTGCCAGCTCACCAGGACCACCTGAAAACCCGGCAGAGCACTGTGATGGACATCCTTTAGCCCAAAGCAGCCACTGACGTGCAATGGCAGAGAAAGGAACAGCGAGACTGCGACACAAGTGGACACCTGACACCCAGCCTGAACCTCCAGGAGCTGACTAGCATCATCATCTCCCTGGTCCACACCCTCAAGGGCCTCAGACAGGAGGTAAATGAACTGAACCTGCAAGTCACAGAGTTCTACAAGGAACTGACACCCGCTCAGCGAGAGAAGGCACAGAACCGATGCAAAGAACCTTACAGAATGGCGCAACAGAAGGAAATCATCAGTCTTCAGGTGGCTCTAACAGCTGCTGCACACCAAGCGCAGTGTGAAAAAGCCACCAGACAGGACCTGGAAAGAGAATTGTTTCACACAAAGACACTGTTAAAAACAGCGTATGTGGAACTTAATGAGAGGGACACCAGAACTAAGGCCTTAGAAGGCCATCTGCATGCAGCCAGAGCTGAAGTCCAAACTTTGACTCAGCAATTCTGCAACATTAACAAGGAGCTTGATATGGTTCAGAGAGAACTGAAACAGTCCTACCGACTGTGCATGGACTCAAGTCAAAGGCACCCTGCTGCACGTCACATAGCCAGCAGTGCAAATCCCCTCACTCCTGTACACTGATACGAAGGGGGGAGCCAAAACCTCCTCCTTGACATTTCACAAGTCAGCTTCCTGAAAACCTCTGCAGCTGCAGAAAGAAAGGGGTTTATTCAGGCGAGCCCTGAAACAGCACATGGAGTGACACTCGAAGACCTCAACCGAATGGCCAGAAACATCCCTGCATTCACACCAGAACTTGCAGGAGAATATGATGTCCACGCTTACTTAAGAGAGATTGACTTTTACCTACAGCCGTGGACCAGTGTGCCAACCACAGCCAGGACACATCCAATCGGACTACCAGCAGCTTAAACAAGCCATCATAAAGGAATTCTCAGACCTGAATTCTCACGAACTGGTTGCTGCCTTAGCCATCGAACAGGGCCATCATGAAACTTCCCATGCTTACTACCACAAACTTCGACAAGCTTACTTCGGAGCTCGCCATGAACCTGGGATGGAGGAGGACACCAGCTTCAAGAGCCTTTTCCTCTGAAACCTCCACCCATTGTAAGTCACCATATAGGCAGTATGGCCGGCCCCACAATGCCTATTCAACAACTGCGTGACTTGACACAAAAGGCCTTTAACAAGCACAAGGCCTCTACCAAAGGTGTTTGTAAGACCCCACTGATTCTGAACTGCACAACCCAGAATCCAAAACGGGCACCAGAAGGCACTCAGCATTGCCACAATGCAAGGCCCTTCTACAGAAAGCCACTAGCCAGCGAAGGACAGAGCCATCACCATGGCAACAGACCCAGGCCTCAGAACAACCACTGGCATAAACCATGGAAAAGGCTATGAGAACACCACGGTATGTCCAACGACAGTCCCCCACAACATCCTCCTCAACACCCTTCACACAGGTGCCAAACAGATGCTGCACAAGGACAGCTGGACACACCTACTTCTGTGTTACAGGAGCTGCTGACTCTAGCAAAAACAAAATTCAACTGAGGAATACTGCGAAGGACAAAACTCGGACTCCTTGCCTGATGCAACACAGCATCAGACCCCTCCAAGGGAGGAGGATCCCTTAAAACCAGTCGACACCCCAGAAGCAGCCAGACAACGTTGGATGGAGCAACGGGCCCACATGCCCAACAGCAAAACCTCTACCAACACAACTCAGACAAGCCCAAGTCGGTGCCGCCACAAAAGCAAAGCGACACCACAAATATCAGACTTCTGGTGACGTTCCAGCAGAACAGAGGGCTAACAACACCTGCTGTCCTCCTGCCATCATCATTAGGTCAGTCTGAAACTCTCTTCACACTACAAAATCTCCATAAAAATTCCCTTCGACCCCTGGAACCAGTGAGAGTTTAACCCAGCTATTCCACACCACGGGTACCACAGATAGCCTACTGACTAACAACATCAACAACCATCT
Source organism: Schizothorax lantsangensis (assembly GCA_027422415.1). Lineage (NCBI taxonomy): Eukaryota > Metazoa > Chordata > Actinopteri > Cypriniformes > Cyprinidae > Schizothorax > Schizothorax lantsangensis. The sequence goes on from JAPDDO010000397.1 coordinate 132,805, forward strand.
GACCCGGACCAACTCACTTCAGGATGACAGGTGACACTGCCTCGACACCTGCTGCACAAGCTCGAGGACCCGCACCTTGCTACAGCATACCACCTGACAGCATCCACCACGGCACCACAACCACTCCTGGAGGCAACAGTGGGAGGTGTGTGTTTGATCGTTCTGCATCTTTAACGTCGCTCGCTGTTGTCTATTCAAAAAGGGGGAATTACTGTATGTAGCATTTGGACCAATCAGACACACAATTTTGCATTTGATTTAACAAATCAATTAGTTATGAGCTTAACAAATAGTCACAGACCCCTCACCCAATACACATACTGGGTGCTAGTATGTCTGTCAATGACTTCAGGCCCCCGGTTCCATGGCAACCGATCTGATGACACTATCGTCCAGAAGCGAGCAGAGAAAAGGTACTCCTCTCAGAAAACGTACAAATAAAGATCATTTTAGATGTTTAATTATTATTTGGAGCATTGGGATCGCTAGAAGAGGGCTTAATGAACTAATTTTTGTGAAAACCTCAGATTCGACCAAAACTGACATTTTTCACTTCTTTTGCCTGTAGCTCAAAATTAGTCCGTGTGACTTCTGACTCATTTTGCCAGCACGGGTCACATATGTCGGTAACAAAACTGTTTCAGTTCCCATTGATTTCCATTTGTGCTGACCAAATATTCAAATGAAGTCAACAGGAACTGAAACTCTGTTCTTACCGACAGCCTCCAAAACATATTTTTTTAGTTTTCCACTCATGTTGTTACAAACCTGCATGAGAGAGTTTCAATTTTGGGTAAACTATCCTGACTATTCTTAAGCCCAAGGCACACGGCTCGATTTTAGCAATCCTATAAGATCACTGCAAACCACACTGCGACATGGATCTAATAAACTTGGGTACGACATGCATGTAGACTGTATGATGATGACACCTGGGCCCTCATTTATAACAGTTGTGTATGCACACAACCTGCCCTGAAAGAGGCATACGCAACTTCCTACGCAAAATGTGGGATTTATAAAAACAAATTTGATCGGGAAATTTGTGCACCTGCATGCAAACTCTGACCCATGCGTACAAATTCTTTTTTTTTTAGAAAATTAATGACGTAAACAATGATTTAAACTCTGTTTTCATGTCGATATACACATTTGCATTAAACATTCCACTCTTATAATGTAAATAAGCACTGAAATTACATAAAGTCATTACGCAGAAGTTAAACCAAAATTTTATGGATTTAGACACAGTTGTAGTGGATGCGCTTAATCACTTTTCCTGTTGCATGATATGTTTTAATGACAGCGGGGAGTGCTATAGGTGCACAATAATTCATATTTAAACTAAACTGTAGATCTCATGTTATGAGAAAATACTTTTTAGTGAGAACAATGATCAATGATGCGCACTTACTGCGATATTATGTGTAGCAAATTAGCTCAAAGTGAGATGAACATAATTAATCATAACGGGTTGTTATCAATTATATATTCATCTTCAGGAATTAACTGTAGCATTAATAGTGCAATAAAATGTATATAATAAAATTTGCTCGTCCGCAGTACGGACAGTTTTAATCATCTATTGACTCTAAGGAAAATCATTTCTCTGGCCACGAAAAATTAATTTCCTTACTAATACATTGCAGAGCATGTAGTAAAAACCGGGATGTTAAAGTGACCTTTTCTAAGCGGCAGACACAGACAACCAAGTGTGAATACATATGGATGTTCATTAAACTACACTACAGGGGAACATGTAACACTGAACTAAACACAAACATACACACATTAAACATAGAGGCCAACACAAGGAAGGCATAGAGAGAGAGAGAGAGAGAGAGAGAGAGACACCCGATTGAGACCCTGCATGCAGAACTCTGTAAAAATATACTACATGTGCACCGGCACACAACAAATAACGCATGCAGGGCAGAATTAGGCAAATATCCTCTAATCATAAAGATACAAAAAAGGGCTATTAAATTCTGGAAACATCTGAAGCTCAGTGACCCCCAATCATACCATTATAAAGCCCTGCAATACCAAGAGATGAGCAAAGAAAGCAAGCCCTTCCTCCATCTGATCCTGAGCTTCAGTCCTGATGCTTCACTAACATCTACTGATGCTCTGACTCACAACATCAGAACCAATCAGATCACTGCACAAATCAAACAGAGTTACATCACTCATTGGCAAACCCAAACTCAACAACAGAGTAAAATGCAATGCTATCTGTCCCTAAAGAAAGAGTACAGTATGGCAGAGTATCTGTACACAGTGTCAGATAAGAAACTGAGAAGCACGTTGACCAGATACAGACTCAGCAGACACAAGCTGATGATAGAGACGGGCAGACACAGACAAACATGGCTGCCCCCCGAGCAGAGATTGTGTTCACACTGTGATCTGAATCAGATGGAAACAGAACTGCACTTCCTAACAGAATGCTCCAAATACACATATATACGGACAGTGTTCTACAACAAAATACAGCAGATCCATCCCACATTTAAAACTCTTCCAGACCAGGAGAAACTAGCGTATCTGCTCGGAGAACACAAGACCTGCTGTGTGTTTGCTGCTCAATATGTGTCTCTCTGTCACCACAGAAGAGAAGACACTCCACGTGCCCTGAACTGATGTTCCCAGCACATCTATATTATATTATGCCATTTTACTTAAATGTATATTTTGCCTCTGTATATCTTATACTTTATCTATTTAATTTAATTTTTAACACATACTTACACTAGCCATTTATTTTGCACTACATGCTTAATACTTTTTTAAATATTTGAAATATTCCTATTATTATTTTTCTTTCTGTTAATTCAAATGTGCACTATTTGTGAGCAGCCCAGCTGCAATTGCTTTGGCAATACAAATGTATAGTTTTTGTCATGCCAATAAAGCACACTTAAATTGAAATTGAGAGAGAGAGAGCGAGAGAGTGAGAGAGAGAGAGAGAGAGAGAGAGAGAGAGAGAGTGCATAATGGTAGGATTTGCACATCAGCTAAACACAACCTGTTAGAACCATCAAAGAATTACATCACCTTAATTTAGAGGGGTCGAAGCCTAGAAGCGCATCTAAATAGTTAACAAGCGGTTACTTGCATATTGGTTATGTTGGTGCTGAGTAAAATATCCTGGTGCATGTATAGGCTAATGCTTCTTGATGAATTCCTTTAGGATTGAAAGCGTCGTCATTCCAGCCACGGGTTGATTGGCCCGAAGTTAAATCGCCAAAGTTACTGAACTTATTTCTGCCAGAAGCTCGGACTCCCCCCAAAAGGGGAGTCTCGAGTTTTCCAAGGTCCAGGGCAGAAGGTAAAGAGAAGAAACGCATTTTGGGTGTGTTTTATCTGGTTTCCCTGTAACATCCGGGTTAGTTTGACAATAACAAGGCACATAGTTTCAGCGGGAAAGTGTTTCTTTGTTCGACTTGACAGCATGGAGTGTTCTGGCAAATCGGTGTACATTTTCCCACAGTACAGTAAAAATAGTATGATGCATTTCACGATCACATCGTGTATATCATTGAAAAATAAAGAGCAGATCATTTTGATATCAAGAAAGAGACATGATATTAAACCAGAGATACATACATTCACTCATATTCACCTGAATATGAGTGTTTAGAGCTTACTAATACCGAGTTTAGGCTGGAAACATTATACCAGTACCTTGGTACCTAAATAACTTGTAATCGTGCACTGGTCAGCCAGGCCTAGTTTTGTTTGAAGTCCGAGGAGTGAAAAGATAGTCAATCTGTTTAGCATCTTTTTGACAATGGGGGGACGACGACTGGCAATTTAGCACCCATTTAGAATGTGGGGCCAGGCTGTGAATTATATGCGTCAAAAGGCTAAAAGGGTCTCTTAAGACACCTCAAGGATTTGCAGATGCTACATATGGCAGACACTGCTGGATTTGGATCTGGATCTGGAACTGCCAGTCTGCTGCAAAGCAGATTTTATTCCTTCTATTGCTACCCATTCCAGTCTTTTCATGGCCCTACAGAGAAAATAGTCAAACATGCATTTCACGATCACATCGTGCAGCATCTCTCCAAATTTAACAGATCATTTTGATATCAAGAAAGAGACATCTAAAAGATATTAAACCAGAGATACATACATTCACTCATATTCACCTGAATATGAGTGTTTAGAGCTTACTAATACGAATAACGAGTGGTAACTAGGCTAATATAATAAGGAAACATACAAACAACACACGCATATACCAGATACCTTGGTAACTGATTAAATATGATATGGTCTAAATAAAGAAAATGTGTGTGTGTGTTATGTATCTTGTAATCGTGGGGGGTAGTCCACTGGTCAGCCAGGCCTGGTACTGAGGAATTTGTTTGAAGTCCGATGGAGTGAAAAGATAGTCAATCTGTTTAGCATCTTTTTGACAATGGGGGGACGACGACTGGCAATTTAGCACCCATATAAAGGTAGAATGTGGGGCCAGGCTGTGAATTATATGCAAATGTCAAAAGGCTAAAAGGGTCTCTTAAGACATAAAGTCCCAACGACCATCAAGGATCATATGCAGATGCTACATATGGCAGACACTGCTGGATTTGGATCTGGATCTGGAACTGCCAGTCTGCTGTAAACAAAGCAGATTTTATTCCTTCTATTGCTACCCATTCCAGTCTCAACCTCATGGCCCTAACTGAGACTTGGATCAAACATGAGGACACTGCCACTCCTGCAGCTCTCTCCACTAATTTAACTTTTTCCAACACCCCTCGCACGATTGGGAGGGGTGGAGGCACTGGTCTCCTTATTTCAAATGAATGGAAATTTGATCTTCTACCATCTCCTACAGGCAACGGTTCATTTGAATCTCATGCAATTACTATTACCCACCCTGCTAAAATCCACGTTGTAGTTGTGTATCGTCCCCCAGGTCAACTGGGTGACTTCTTGGAGGAGTTGGATGTGTTACTGTCAAACTTCCCTGAAGATGGTACTCCTCTGGTACTGCTCGGTGACTTCAACATCCACCTAGAAAAACCCCAGGCTACTGACTTCAACACTCTTCTCACTTCATTTGATCTCAAACGAGTGTCTACTACGGCTACTCACAAATCAGGTAACCAACTGGACCTCATATACACACGCTACTGCTCCACTGACAACACATTAGTAACTCCACTGCACACCTCAGACCACTTCCTCATCACTTCTAACCTCACACTAACTCCTGACATAGCACACGCTCCTTCGCAGGTCACCTTTCGACATAACCTACGCTCGCTCTCTCCCTCTCGCCTATCCTCAATGGTTTCATCCGCACTACCTTCACCCTCTCAGTTTTCAGCACTCGACACAAACAGTGCTACTGACACTCTTTGCTTCACTCTAACATCTTGCTTAGACAACTTTTGCCCCCTTTCATCCAGACCAGCACGTGCTACCCCCTCTGCCCCCTGGTTGTCCGATGTTCTCCGTGAACATTGTGCTAAACTAAGGGCTGCAGAGAGGAAATGGCACAAATCCAAAAACTCTACCGACCTTAGGGTGTATCAGTCAAACCTCTCTTCCTTCTCTGCAAATGTCTCCACTGCTAAAATGACATACTACCACAACAAAATTAACAACTGTTCCGACTCTCGCGCACTCTTCAAAACGTTCTCTTCTCTTCTCTGTCCTCCTCCCCCTCCTCCTTCATCAACTCTTACAGCTGATGACTTTGCAACTTTCTTCACAAATAAAACAAAAACCATCAGTGACCAATTCCTCACACCACAAACTAATAATAAATTCATAACGACAAATACACAATCTCTCACCTCCTTTTCTCCTCTCTCGGAGACGGAGGTTTCCAAACTCATCCTTTCCAATCATCCCACTACTTGTCCGCTAGATCCTATCCACACTCACCTCCTTCAAGCCATTTCTTCTTCGGTCATACCTGCGCTTACTCACATTATCAACACCTCGCTTCACACTGGTACATTTCCCACAGCATTTAAGTCAAAGTCAAAGTCAAAGTCAGCTTTATTGTCAATTCTACCACATGTACCGTACATACATACAGAGAATTGAAATTGCATTACTCTCTTACTCCCTGGTGCATACAGATAACACTAAACACTAACAGTAGAACGCACAAATATACAAATAAGGACATGTAGGAAAAAATAAAAATAATAATAATAATAATAAAAAAAATAGATAAAGTGGCATAAGGCACATGGTAAATAGTGCAAACCAGTGAAATACACAGACAGTGCAGAATATGAATGGTGTAGTGCAAACAGAGTTTAGTGGTGCATGGTGTAAGAGAGGGGAGGGGGGGCAAGGACGGGAGGGAGTTCAGCTTCCTGACAGCCTGGTGAATGAAGCTGTCCTTCAGTCTGTTGGTCCTGGCCTGGAGACTCCTCAGTCTCCTCCCTGATGGAAGCAGACTGAAGAAGCTGTGTGTCGGGTGGGTGGGATCACCTGCAATTCTGAGGGCTTTGCGGGTGAGACGGGTGCTGTAGATGTCCTGGAGGGAGGGGAGAGAGACACCAACGATCTTCTCAGCTGCTCTCACTATCCGTTGAAGGGACTTGCGGCAGGACGCGTTGCAGGCGCCATACCACACAGTGATGCAGCTAGTCAGAATGCTCTCGATGGTGCCTCTGTAGAAGGTGCACATGATGGGGGCCGGGGCTCTGGCTCTTCTAAGTTTGCGGAGGAAGTAGAGACGCTGTTGTGCTTTCTTGACTAGTGCTGCAGTGTTGTTGGTCCAGGAGAGGTCCTCTGTGATGTGTACACCCAGGAACTTGGTGCTGCTCACTCTCTCCATGGTCGCACCATTGATGGTCAGAGGAGCATGCCGAGTCTGCACTCTCCTGAAGTCAACAACAATCTCCTTCGTCTTCTCCACATTCAGAGAGAGATTGTTGTCACTGCACCACCCGGCCAGGCGGCTCACCTCGCTCCTGTAGTTTGTCTCATCTCTGTTGCTGATGAGACCCACCACAGTCGTGTCATCCGCAAATTTAATGAAGAGGTTGGAGTTGTGTGACGGTGTGCAGTCGTGGGTCAGCAGAGTGAAGAGGAGGGGGCTCAGCACACATCCTTGGGGGGCCCCTGTGTTCAGTGTGATGGTGCTGGATGTGTTACTGCCGACCCGTACTGCCTGAGGTCTCCTGGTCAGAAAGTCCAACAGCCAGTTGCACAGCGATGTATTGAGCCCCAGATGGACCAGTTTATGAATGAGCTGTTGAGGGATGATTGTGTTGAATGCTGAACTGAAGTCTATGAACAGCAATCTGACATACGTGTCCGTTTTGTCCAGATGTGTGAGGGCTGGGTGGAGGGCAGTGGCGATGGCATCATCGGTCGAGCGATTGGACCTATATGCAAACTGGAAGGGGTCCAGGGAGGGGGGGAGGACAGACTTGATGTGTTGCATGACTAACCGTTCAAAGCACTTCATGAGAATAGGAGTGAGTGCTACTGGACGGTAGTCATTGAAGCAGGATGGAGATGACTTCTTCGGGACTGGAATGATGGTGGTAGCTTTGAAGCATGTGGGGACAACAGCCTGACTTAGTGAGATGTTGAAAATGTCTGTGAAGACATCAGTGAGTTCCACTGCACAGTCTCTCAGTACACGCCCAGGAATGTTGTCAGGACCCGGAGCTTTTCGTGCATTGATCCTGCTGAGGGATCTCCTCACGCTGTCTGGGGACAGCGACATCACCTGGTCGCCGGGAGGAGGTGTAGTCTTCTGTGCAGTGGTGCCGTTTTGTGCCTCAAAGCGAGCAAAGAAGGCATTCAGCTCGTTCAGCAGGGGGATGGTGCTGTCACAGGTCTGTGGTGGGGGCTTGTAGTCCGTAATGGTCTGGATCCCCTGCCACAGGCTCCGAGTGTCTCTGCTGTCGCTGAAACGATGGGCTATCCTCCTGGAGTACTGACTCTTGGCCTCTCTGATGCCGTGGGATAGGTTGGCCCTAGCTGTCTTCAGGCCCTCCTCATCACCAGCTCTAAAGGCAGCGTTCCGAGCCTTCAGAAGTCTGTAGACCTCCCCTGTCAGCCACGGCTTCTGGTTGGCCCGGACAGTGATAGACTTTGTGAACGTTACATCATCAATACACTTGGTGATGTAGGCAGTGACAGTCTCTGAGTACTCTTGGAGGTCTGTAGTGTTGTTATATGTGGCAGCCTGCTTAAACATATCCCAGTCAGTAGTGTCAAAACAGTCTTGAAGTGCCTCTGACGACCCTTCAGGCCACACTTGTATCTGTTTGTGTACTGGTTTGATAGCTTTAACGAGCGGTCTGTATGCAGGCATTAGCATGACAGTGATGTGGTCTGAGGCTCCGAGGTGGGGGAGGGGGAGGGCCTTTTAAGCTCCTCTCTGTGTGGTGTAAACAAATTCCAGGGTATTTTTTCCCCTTGTTGGAAAGTCTATATGCTGATGAATTTTTGGGAACACACTCCTTAAGTCTGCGTGGTTGAAATCCCCAGCCAAGATGAGAAAAGCATCTGGGTGGGCTGTCTGCTGCCCACTGATGTGCTGGTACAGATCATTAAGTGCCTCACTCCTTAAGCAGGCTCGGGTAAGCCCACTGCTTAAAAAACCTGCTCTAAATCCAGCACTTTCAGAAAACTACAGACCGGTATCCCTTCTTCCATTCATTGCAAAGTCACTTGAGCGAGTTGTGTTCAACCAACTCTCTCTGTTTCTTGCACAGAACAACATTCTGGACAACAACCAATCTGGCTTCAGAATGAATGAATGAATGAATGATGCATTTATATAGCGCTTTATTGTGTATTGCCATACACCCAAAGCGCTTTACAATCATGTGGGGGGTCACTCCTCAACCACCACCAGTGTGCAGCATCCACTTGGATGATGCGATGGCAGCCACAGCACAACGGCGCCAGTGCGCTCACCACACACCAGCTACAGGTGGAGAGGAGAGAGAGATAGAGCCAATCAAGTGGATGGGGATTATTAGGAGGCCATGATAGACAAGGGCCAGTGGAGGGAATTTGGCCACTCAACTGAGACTGCCCTACTCTCGGTTACAGAGGCCCTGAGACTGGCAAGAGCAGCTTCCAAATCCTCTGTACTCATCTTGCTGGATCTGTCTGCTGACTTTGACACAGTTAACCACCAGATCCTCATGTCCATCCTCAGAAAGATGGGCATCTCAGGAACCGCCCTCCTGTGGTTCGAGTCTTACCTCTCAGATAGGTCCTTCAGGGTGTCTTGGAGGGGTGAGGTTTCAAAGTCACAACTTCTTGCTACTGGAGTTCCTCAAGGCTCGGTGCTTGGACCACTTCTCTTCTCCATCTACATGTCGTCATTAGGATCGGTTATTCAGAAGCATGGCTTTTCCTACCACTGCTATGCTGATGACACTCAACTCTACTTCTCATTCCAACCAGATGATCCGACGGTAACTGCTCGCATTGCAGCCTGTCTGAGTGACATTTCTAGCTGGATGATGGACCATCACCTTCAGCTCAATCTTGCTAAGACAGAACTGCTTGTGTTCTCCGCCAACCCATCACTTCACCACAACTTCTCTATACAGCTGGGTTCGTCAACCATAACTCCTTCCAGGACAGCCAGGAACCTTGGAGTTGTGATCGATGATCAGTTAAGCTTCACAGACCATATTGCTACAACGGCCCGGTCCTGCAGATTTGCCTTATACAACATTAGGAAGATTAGGCCCTTCCTATCAGAGCAAGCCGCACAACTCCTTGTCCAAGCTCTTGTTCTCTCCAGACTGGACTATTGTAATGCTCTCTTGGCGGGCCTTCCCGCATGTACTATCAAGCCTCTGCAACTGATCCAGAATGCAGCAGCCAGAGTGGTCTTTAATGAGCCGAAAAAAGCTCATGTTACCCCTCTCTTCATCAGGTTACACTGGCTACCAATAGCCGCTTGCATCAAATTCAAGGTACTGATGTTTGCCTACAAGACCACAACTGGCACTGCACCAATATACCTAAACTTGCTAGTTCAAACTTATGCGCCCTCCAGAAGCTTGCTTTCTGCAAGTGAACGACGCCTTGTGGTGCCATCCCAAAGAGGTTCCAAATCACTCTCACGGACCTTTTCCTGGACTGTGCCCAGCTGGTGGAATGGCCTCCCGATCTCTATTCGAACAGCCATTTTCAAAAAACATCTAAAGACACATCTTTTTCGCCAGCACTTGACTAACTAATACTAACACTTACCTATTCTATTTAAAAAAATAAATTAAAAAAATCCTAGCTATGTGTACTGTGCTAGACTAACTGAGACTTGTCATGGCACTTGTACACTGTTGCTCTCTCGATGGTCTGATTGCTTCTATTGTTCTCCTCATTTGTATGTCGCTTTGGATAAAAGTGTCTGCTAAATGATTAAATGTAAATGTAAATGGATTTGGTGGTCGAACGGTCCATTGTCTGGATTGAAAAGGTCCAATGATAATAGCTTACTGTACAAACACCGCTGCACGGAGGTGTTGATGTCATGTGGAGGCATCTCCACAACATTATAAAAAACAACATTGTATTTGAAGGATACAACTTGAAGAAAATGGTAAGATTTGCACGTTTCTTTTTAAAATACTTTGTCAGTGATGCACAGAGTCAGACAGAGTTGTATTTACACTGCAATACATATAGGCCTATCTGTTTCCACTAAAAATAGCTAAAATATGTTCATCTTATCAGAAAAACTGCATAAATTTAATTTGATTTGAATTGTTTAAAACAACTGAAACACTATTTGGCCAGTGTAAAAAAATGAGATCAACTTTATTCTAAAATATTTATCTGATAACTATTTTAAACAGTTTTGTTTTTATGAATATTTTGATATATTTATTCTAAACATAACAAGGATATTGGATGATTTTACTAATAAAAATTAATGTTTGGCACAAATGCCATTTATAGTCCGTATCTCATATTTCCTTAATGTATTTTATCTTTGACGGTGTTAAACATGGTGTGGATGGGAATATGCATGGAAATGATATGCAGATGAGGTTATGCATAGTAAAACTAGGCGTTGTAAGTTCCATATACAGTAGGTAAACAACCAAAATGCCTATTACTGCCGTGTGTACTGCTGCCGCAGGGCCACGACGTTAACTGGAAGTCAGTCGCGTGTTAAAGTCGTTCTCGACACTACCGCCAGGATGCACAAACTGACTGGAATTATATTTTGTTTTGTAAACGGAGATCAAATAATGAAATAAAACAACAATAACATTATAATTTAACATTATAACATCCTTAAAAATCATTAGAAAATTAATTTTAAATTAATTTTTAGAAAGTTAGTTCCAAAATGTTGGATAGTTGTAGGCTGCAGCCAATGAAAGAGCAAGGCATGGGTTGAGGTCACCTGAAGAAAAACAACAGCAGCAACTTCGCTTAAAGAAAATGCTTATATTTTTGCACATAAGCGTCTTTCACTCTCTTTCACAGGCTTTTGGCTGCTATATTTTTTATTAACCACCAATAGTTACTGTTGCCACGACCGACAAACACTCACACTACACATCATGTCCTCACGCAGAGAAAAACACATCGCCGAGCAAAGAGAAAACTGACCACACACCGACAGAGAAGACAGAGCAGGTTACTGATGATATGAAACAAGGTCTCAGGACTCTCAGCTTTTAAACCGAGTCATTCAAACAAATACCTTTTTGTGGCTCTTCAATGGGTCGAGACAGATCACTGTATTGCCTCAGTTCAAACAGGTGAACCGATCGTCTTTTCATATTTACTTAATGTACGAAATGAACATGAATAAACATCAGAAAGCGTGGTAACACTTTATAATAACTGCACACTATGAATCATTAGTTAAGCATTAGTAAATAGTCAATTCATCCTTTATAAAGCATTGTTCCAACATTAATAGGTATTAGTAAGCAGTTTATAAATACAGTTATAAATGTTTTGTTCTTGAGCATATCTATATCTATTTTATTTTCATACTTTATTAATGATCAATTTATCATTTCTAAATTATTACGTTATTTACAAACCAGTTATTTAGGAGTTGACAGTGGTTCATAAGATCATTTAGAAAGTGTAAGTAAATGATTAATAAACTATTTAAATGTACATTTATAAATCTTATTATTTAGACACATGATAATAGTTGCTCAGTGTGATAATAAATGCTTTATTAACACATATTCCTGCTGTAATTTATGATTAAGTCAGGTAGTTATAAAACATTTAGTAGTTGCCAGCCATCTATTTGTGTGAGCTCATCTAAAGTGAGGACAATTCATACTTTGTAAAGCATTTACAAAGGAGTTTTAAAGGCTCATTTATCTTCCAAACAGAAAAGTTAAACAAACACAACACAGAGGGATACAGAACACAGACATATTTTTTTCAAGATGCAAAAAATGAAACTGTACACTTGATAAAAAATGAAAAATAAACCTCTGCAATTGCATAGAAAAATAATAAATAAAAAATTCAAGTGTACATTTGTACAGTCTCATTTTTTGAGTTCTGTATCCCTCTGTGTTGTGTTTGTTTATTTTTTCTGTTAGGAAGATAACTGCGCCTTTAAATCTCCTTTGTAATAGATATGCTTATAAATCAAGAACAAGGCATTTGTAGCTGTATTTATAAACTGCTTACTAATGACTGTTAATGTTGGGACAATGCTTTATAAAGGATGAACTAACTATTTACTAATGCTTACCTAATGATTCATAGCGTGCAGTTATTATAAAGTTACCGAAATTTTTACTTCCAGAGTTGTCATATAGAGGTCGTATATTGATTATTAATAACTTGATAGCATCTTCTCTATGGCATCGGTTAATGTGTGTTGATCCTCCAGTAAACTTTTTATTCAAAATTCAGTCAATTTTGATTGATTTTTTTTGGGATAAACTGCACTGGGTTCCAAAAGCGGTTTTGTATTTGCCCAAGGAAGAGGGTGGTCATGGACTTATGCACTTGCAGAGCAGGACAGCAGCTTTTCGGCTTCAATTTGTACAGAGACTTTTGATTGGACCAGTGGACTCGAACTGGAGATCTATAGCTTTCATGGTTCTGCAGTGTTTTGGAAGCTTAGGTATGGACAAGACTTTGTTCTGGTTGAATCCTAAAAAGATGGATTTGTCCAAGCTTCCATTTTTTTATCGTAATATTTTTAAGGTGTGGACTTTGTTCACTGTGCAAAGACCCTGCGGAATAAGTTCCTTATACTGGTTGTTACAAGAACCTTTAGTCTGTGGGTCACGCATGGACATATCGCTTGAGGGCCCTTTCCCTGCACTCAATGGAATTCTTCTCTCTTCTAAAGTAACAACTCTTGGGTGCCTATTACAGTCAGCTGGAAAAGACTTCAAAAATGTTGATTTAGTTGCTGGACATTTGGGACTTCATTCAAAACGTACAGTCGCTAAACTTCTTGAGCAATGGAGAGCTGCTCTCACAGCGGAAGAAATCAAGTTACTGGAGGACTATTCTGAGGGGCTAATTGTTCCAAACAGTGATGATCCATTCCCTGTTTTGTCATTATCTCCCATTTTAGAAGATTGTAAAGGTGTTTTCTTGTACTGTGAAGAAGTGACACTAATTGGCCTGGAGCCAGCTTCGGGAAAAAAAATGTACAAAATGTGTGTTAAATCTTTAAACAAAATGTTTTTAAATAATAGAGTGGATACTCCCTGGCGTAATATTTTACAGTTGGAAGAGGGTGAGCACCCTGAATGGAAAGCGTTGTACAAGTCACCATTAGCTAAGAAATTTGTGGATCTGCAGTGGAGAATTTTACATGGGGCGATTGCAGTTAATGCTTTTATTTCAGTTTTAAATCCTGACGTTGGTCATGATTGTCCTTTCTGTCTGCAGAGAGAAACTGTATTTCATGCATTTATGCAATGTTCTAGACTTGAGCTGTTGTTTACTGTTTTACAGAATCTATTTTTGTGTTTTGGTGAGACGTTTTCTATTAGGATTTTTATTTGTGGTTTTAAATATGTTCAGAGAAAACGTTTTAAATGTCAACTCTTGAATTTTTTATTAGGTCAAGCTAAAATGGCTATCTATGGTACTAGGAAACGCAAAATTGAACAAAACATGAGTTATAGTTTATTGGCAGTTTTTTTCAATTCAGTAAAATCTAGAATTCTCATTGATTTTCGTTATTTCAAAGCGATGAATGATCTTCTTTCTTTTGACTTGATTTGGTGGTATGGCGGAGCTTTTTGTGAGGTTTTTGAAAACAACTTGGTCTTTGCTCCAATTTTGGCTTAATGTTTTTTATTTTTATTTTTTTATTTTCCTTGTTGTTTTGATTTGATTGTCTGGATAATGTGTTAATTGTCTGTAATAAAGCGTTTTCGAAAATTAAAAATCTCTCTCCGTCTCTCTCAATTCAATTCGATTCAGAAAGCTTTATTGGCATGACAAAAACATACATTTTGTATTGCCAAAGCATTAAAACAACATAGAAAATGATTTAGAATATCTGAACATTTAGTAAAGCCTAGAGAAAATAATAGTAATAATGAAACTAAATAAAAAAGGCAATATTATATAAACACATGGCTAGATATAGCAAAAAATAAATAAAATAATAATATTAATAAAATAAATAAAGGATTATAATAATAAATAAAAGATTATACTACAGAAGTCATGTAACAACTGAACTTATAAATGTGAACATTGTATAGATTATATAGATGTGTGTAGGTGTAATGTGTGTGTGTGTGTTTCTCTCTGGCTGTCTCTCAGGAGATGACAAGATGATACAAATCTTGCAGCTATATTACAACATTTGGCTTCTTCGCCAAGAATGAAACGGAGTTTCTGGGTTGGATTACAGGTGTTAAATTGGGGGAATATTTTATTAATTTTGGGGTAGTAGTGGTCTCTGATGTCTTTATATTTAGTGCACTCTGTGAGGAAGTGCAGCTCCGTCTCCGTCACTCCCAGCATGCAGTGCGAGCAGAGTCTGTCCTCACGAGAGAGCCAGGTCTGTCTGTGCCGGCTCGTCTCTACGGCCAGACTGTGTTCACTGAGTGTGTGTGTGTGCCGGCCCGTCTCTACGGCCAGACTGTGTTCACGGAGTGTGTGTGTGTGCCGGCCCGTCTCTACGGCCAGACTGTGTTCACTGAGTCTGTACATCGTCAATGTTTTCCTGAGTCTCACATCACTCACGGTGCTCAGGTAGCTTGCAACAGTGTATTCTCGATTTAGGGCCGAATAACATTCCAGTTTGTGCTGGTTTATAATGGTGTTTGTCCAATGGGTGATGTACTTGTCTTTTTCTGTGTTTATAATGTGTGTGGGCCGAATGTGTGTGAGTGTGTGTGTCCTGAGGCTGTCTGATCTCTGTGTGTGTGAGCTCAGTCAGTCTCAGCACCAGCTGAAGGAGGGGACTCTTACTTACGCTCAGCTCTTGGTGTTTCAGGGCTTTGTAATGGTATGTGTTGGGGTCGCTTGTTTTTAGGTGTTTCCAGAATTTGATGGCTCTTTTTTGGATGTTTAGAAGGAGAGGGTATTGGCCTAATTCTGCCCTGCATCCATTGTTTGGAGTTTTTCTTTGGACTTTGAGTATTCTTTTACAGAAATCTAAATGTAGAGTTTCGATCGGGTGTTTTTCCCAATTTAAGAAGTCAGATTTTATAGAAGGACCCCACACTTCACTGCCATATAATGCAATTGGTTCAATTACTGCTTTGAAAAGTTTGAGCCAGATTTGGATTGGGATGTCAATTTTAATGGACATTTTTATGGCATAGAAAGCCCTTTGAGCTTTCTCTTTGAGTTCATTCACAGCCAAAGTGAAGTTACCGGTTGAGGTGATTTTCAGGCCGAGGTAAGTGTATGTTTTTGTGGTTTCAATGGTTCTGTGTGATAGTGTGAATGTGTGTGTTGGTCCCTGAGATCTGGAGCGTTTCTGGAACATCATTACTCAAGTTTTTTGGAGGTTGACCGTCAGGGCCCAGGTCTGACAGTAATCCTCCAGCAGATTCAGGCTGTCCTGAAGCCCCTCTTTAGTGGGCGACAGGAGGACCAGGTCATCTGCGTAGAGAAGACACTTTATCTCTGTGTCGTGTAGAGTGAGACCTTGAATGGGAGCGTGGTCTAATATGTTGGCCAATTGGTTGATGTAAATGTTGAAGAGGGTGGGGCTTAAACTGCATCCCTGTCTCACTCCACGCCCCTGGGGGAAGAATTCGGTTCTTTGGTTTCCAATTTTAACCGCACAATGGCTGGCTGTGTACATTGATTTGATCAGATCATAGAATTTTCCCCCTATTCCACTGTCGATAAGTTTTAGGTATAATCCTTCGTGCCAGATTGAATCGAATGCTTTCTTGAAATCAACGAAACAAGCAAAAAAATGTCCTTTGTTTTGATGTACATATTTGTCAATTAGTGTTTGTAATGTAAAAATGTAATCGGATGTGCGACATTTTGGAAGAAAGCCAATTTGGCATTTACTTTTTTTTTTTTTTTTTTTTTTTTTTTTTTTTTTTTTTTTGGCCTGTCAGTAGCACAGATAACACATGACAGTACATATGCATGGCTATACTATCATCATTCACAGCCTTTTTTTTCTTTTTTTTTAATTAAATATATTTATTTATTTATTTTTTTTTTTTTATTTTTTTTTTTTTTAATATTAATTAATTAATTAAATTTTATATACCCTTTTACTTAACCACACTGTGACAGACAAGACCAGGGGACAGAGAAAACAAGAGAGAGAAAGAGAAAGAAGATGGAAAAAAAAAAAAAAGGTTGTGGGGAGCAACAAAGAAGGGGAAGAGAGAGAGAGAAAAAAGGAGGATGGGGGATAGAGAGAGAGAGGGAGAAAAAACAAAACAAAAAAACAGACAATTTGCTTCAATACCTGCTGACAAAAAGAAAACAACCGAAGACACAACATCAAAGAGACTGCAGCAACAACCAACATCTGTATAAATCACAATAAATTCTAAATGTTATGTTATTGAGCAGCACACATAACTAATATTACAAAATAAGTTTTGATGAGCAGAGAACAATGTGTGTCTTCCCCACCAATGTGAATGCTTGAGTGTACACCTGTGTGTGTGAGCGCGCTTGTGTTCATAAGGTTCCTCCATGTAAATGTTTAATAGTGTGTGTGGGGAACAACAGCCCCATCCCGCAAGGCTCGGCACGGAACAGACCCGGGCCCCAAACATCCGGAGGCCCCCAGGGCACGAGACCCCCAGGAGAACCACCGCAGGGACAACCGCGGCCTCCACCCAAAAAAGGCAGAGGAGAGCCCGAGGCGGGACCTGAAGCCACAGTGTAGGCGCCCCAGGGTGCCGTGGCGGCAAGCCGCAGGCTCCACCGGCAGCCGACCACACCAGGGCGGACCAGGCCCTGGGCCCGGAGACCCAAAGGCCCCCCACCCCACAAACGGGGCCCAGCAAGGCCAGTAGGGCCAGGCCCGCCAATCTCGCCCGAGCATCCTGCCCCGGCGCGAGAAATCACCAACGCACCGGCGGCATCCTCCACCGGCAGGGCATGGTGGTGGGGTGGGGGTCGACTAAGATGATGAGGAGGCGGAGTCTAAGGCCCGACCTGACACATAGACGTAGACCAAGCACACATATACACAAGCATATCCACCCTCATGCACGCAAACAAATATTCACACCTTCGCCCCACATGTAGACACACAAAAATGGACACAGTACCCACACTCACACTCCCATATGCACTCTATACTCCTAGATCCAGGCACCACCACCCCCAGAGGGGTCAGCGCCCGATCCGGAGCTGAACCCCCTTCGCTCCGGCGTGGGGACAGGAAGACCACCCCGGTCCCCGCAGCAGCAGAGAAAATCAACAGCCAGACCCCGACCGGCGGCCAGCTCATCCTCACAGCCCCCGGCCCAGACAGAGAACAGAGAACAGGGGTGTGAAAAAAAAAAAAAAAAACGACCCCATGCTTCACCCCACCCGCTCAAATGTAGTGTTGGTGTGTGTTGTTCTAAGGTGCTTTAAAACAGGGGTGCTTTAAAACAGGGGAGGGGCACCCTCCACAAGCTTGTGTCAGCTCGTCCCCTCCCTAGAGCCCTCAATGTCTATGTGCAACTTAAAATTGAGAAGTGGGCACTGGCACCAGAGGGAGGCTGAATGAACAGACCGCCCTCCGGATGCCATTCAGTGTGCCCACCCCCAAGGCCCTATATGTATGTGTCATGTGACAGTAAGTAATGAGAATGTCTAAGCTGTAATGTGTAATTGAGATGCAGGCGGCCACGAGGAGACAGAGGAGTACCATCCCCCGCATCCCAGCGACTCACCCGCACCTCAAAACCCTTGTGTGGTGTGATGGAGCGGGAAAGTGAAGCAGGGATGGGAGGAAAACATCAGAGGGGGCAAAATACCCCCCCCTCTGGAGCCAGCTCCCCGCTGACCCCCATAGGCACCCCCGTACCCCAAATCTGCCCAGGGCGGGGGGCCCAGGCCCATCCAGACCAGGGCCCATGGCAGCGGGGCGGCCCACCAGACCCACAGCAGAGGAAAAACTACCCCACCCCATTATCCAGTCACTTCCCAAACTGCATAAGACAATAAGACACCCAGGTAAAGCCCGTTACCCCGCCTCTATTGACCCCCCCCCGCGGAGGCACCGATTCGCCCCCACACCAGAGCCGGGCCCAAGCGCATGCACCAACCCATTCCCGGCGGCAACCAACCAGGACCCAAGCCCCCAGGCCCAGCCGTGACCCAGCCGGAGGCAGAGCGTCCCCAGATCCCAAACCCCCCCGGACCAACCCCGGAACAGTTCCAGGCAATTTGGCATTTAAAGGCATTGTCTTCGTAGGAAGTTAGCAGTCTGGTGTTTAAGATTGCAATTATTTCACACAGATTCGGTTGTCGGGGTCTATTTGTCTCCGTTCTTGTGAGAATTTTCCAGATCTCAGGGAAGAACCCTACACACAGAACATCATTGAACGGTGGCCAGTTTGGCTTGCTCTGTGTGTTTCATCTCGTTCAGGAGGCTGTCGACACCGCAGGCTTTTTGTAGGACCTTAATTTATCTTCCAATTCTTTCATTGGAAATTAGTTTTGATTCCATGTCTCCAATTTCCATCTTGTTCTTGGATGTTTTCCATGCCATCTTGGAAATTTCTTGATTTGGTTTGTATAATAATTTCCATTTATCCCAAAATTTGTGTGAATTTATAGATTTTTCAATTTCTTCAAACTGGTATTGCAAAAACTGTGCTTTTTTTCTGCCGGAGTGTGGCTTTATATTGTTTTAGTGCCTCACAGTAATGAAGGCGGAGGTCCGGATTATCTGGTTGTCTGTGCTTTTGATTTGATACATTTCGGAGGTTTTTTTAGAGCCTTACAGTCCAAATCAAACCATTTGTCAGTCTCTAAACATTTTTTCTTTGGTTTAACAGTGGTCAAATTACTTTTTTGTGCTGTTTTGTATAATATGTTGTTTAGATCTTGTACTTCCTGATTGATGCCGAATTTATTTTTAGGGTATGCCTGTGTTTGGAATGAGTGTAAGAGGGACTGTATTTCTGGAGATTCAACAGCATTGATGTAATTAGTGGCGCTGTTTTCTGTCCATTTGAATGACATAATTTTGTGCATGTGATATGGTGTCCTAATTGGTGTGGGTGATGTTTCAGATTGCTTATAAAGAGTGTGATTTGGCTGTGGTCTGAGAAAGGTTTCAGGGGTTTGACTTTGAAAGCTCTCAAAGAGGAAAGATGTAGATCTGTGATGGTATAATCTACAGTGCTGTTACCAAGAGCTGAGCTGTAGGTGAAGCGACCGAGTGAGTCTCCTCGCAGTCTTCCGTTGACGACGTACAGAGCCAGTCCTTGGCAGAGCTGCAGCAGCTGCCGTCCGTGAGCGTTCACTGTCTGATCACAGTTTTCTCTGGTGGGGTAAGAAGGGTACAAGTCGTTATTGCCAGTGATGAATCTGGTACCGTGTGATTCTAAGAAATCTAATTCTTCTCCGGTTCTAGCGTTTAAATCCTTCCTGACAGAGCATGCTGCGCAACTTCTTGTCCAGGCCCTTGTCGTTTCTAGGCTGGACTACTGCAATGCCCTTCTGGCTGGTCTTCCATCAAACACAATCAAACCTCTACAAATGATTCAGAATGCAGCGGCACGACTGGTCTTCAATGAGCCCAAAAGAACCCATGTTACACCTCTCTTCATCTCACTGCACTTTTCCCTTTATCTTTCTCTCCTTCCATTGCTAGCTTGTACTTATTTGAACAATGACTGAGACTTGGTGTTACGAGCACTTCCTCTGTCTGATTGCCTCTTCAAGATGAATCGCTTTATGTACTCCTCAATTGTAAGTCGCTTTGGATAAAAGCGTCTGCCAAATGACTAAATGTAAATGTAAATGTAAATGTAAATGTAAATCGCCCATAAGCAGTACATTTCCCTGGGCCTGGAAATGGCTGATTTCTTGTTCAATGTTTTGAAAGGTTTCCTCTTGGAAATACGGAGACTCGAGGGGGGGTATATATATGGCACATAGGAGAACAGGCTGAGATGCTGATATTATTCCTTTTTGTATTTTCAGCCACAGGTGGTATTGATCTCTTTTAACTAATTCTATGGCCAGTTCAGATTTAATCCATATGATCATCCCTCCCGAGTCTCTCCCCTGTGTGACTGATGTGAGTTTGACTGATGGTAATATTATCTCTCTGTATCCCGAGGGACAGCCAGTGAACACATCTCCTCTACACCAGGTTTCCTGTAAGATGATGACATCTATGTCTTCAAGATCTTTCATAAAATCAGAATGTCTACTTTTTAGGCCAAAGACTGAGGAGTTTAGACCTTGAATATTCCATGTAGAAAAACTAAGTGATTTCATCACAAACTTTTTAAAATAATCGGTATGATTTGTTTGCCATTTTGAGAAAAGAGAAGATACAA
Organism: Schizothorax lantsangensis; assembly: GCA_027422415.1. Taxonomy (NCBI): domain Eukaryota; kingdom Metazoa; phylum Chordata; class Actinopteri; order Cypriniformes; family Cyprinidae; genus Schizothorax; species Schizothorax lantsangensis. Next base: position 153,744 of record JAPDDO010000397.1, read on the forward strand.
AAAATACAATAGAGTAAAAGAAAATGTTCTGGTAGGAACTCAAAAACATCAACAAATCCATTTTAAATTACATGTACACTTACACTAACAATGTGGCTTGGTAAATGGATTTTTATAATACAAAAGTGTTTTTTTATTTTTATTTTTTATTTTTTTACCACTGTCCACTGTGTGTGAGTAAGTGAGAGCAGATGATACTCAGCATGTGTTGGATGTCGTGGAGTTCAGTGTTAGCTCGGCTCACTCCTCCGCTCTCTCTCTCTCTCTCTCTCTCTCACTCTCTCTCTCTCTCTCTCTCTCTCTCTCTCTCTCCATGCCTTCCTTGTGTTGGCCTCTATGTTTAAGTTTAATGTGTGTATGTTTGTGTTTAGTTCAGTGTTACATGTTCCCCTGTAGTGTAGTTTAATAAACATCCATATGTATTCACACTTGGTTGTCTGTGTCTGCCGCTTAGAGAAGGTCACTTTAACGTCCCGGTTTTTACATAATATTGCAGTAAGTGCGCATCATTGATCATTGTTCTCACTAAAAAGTATTTTCTCATAACATGAGATCTACAGTTTAGTTTAAAGATGAATTATTGTGCACCTATAGCACTCCCCGCTGTCATTAAAACATTTCATGCCACAGGAAAAGTGATTAAGCGCATCCACTACAACTGTGTCTAAATTCATAAAATTTTGGTTTAACTTCTGCGTAATGACTTTATGTAATTTCAGTGCTTATTTACATTATGTGAGTGGAATATTTAATGCAAATGTGTATATCGACATGAAAACAGAGTTTAAATCATTGTTTACGTCATTAATTTTCTGGAAAAAAAGAATTTGTACGCATTTGTACGCAGAGTTTGCATGCAGGTGCACAAATTTTCCGATCAAATTTGTTTTTATAAATCCCACATTTTGCGTAGGAAGTTGCGTATGCCTCTTTCAGGGCAGGTTGTGTGCATACACAACTGTTATAAATGAGGGCCCAGGTGTCATCATCATACAGTCTACATGCATGTCGTACCCAAGTTTATTAAATCCATGTCGCAGTGTGGTTTGCAGTGATCTTATAGGATTGCTAAAATCGAGCCGTGTGCCTCGGGCTTAAGAATAGTCAGGATAGTTTACCCAAAATTTAAACTCTCTCATGCAGGTTTGTAACGACATGAGTGGAATACTAAATACAAATATCTGATCGTGGTTGTATCTCTCTATTAGTTCTACTGGATCTTAGCGCTGCGTTCGACACTATCGATCACATCATTCTTTTGAATAGACTAGAAAACTTTGTTGGCATTAGTGGAAGTGCATTAGCATGGTTCAAATCGTACTTATCTGACCGCCATCAATTCGTAGCAGTGAATGAAGAGGTATCATATCGATCACAAGTGCAGTATGGAGTTCCTCAAGGCTCAGTACTAGGGCCGTTACTTTTCACGCTTTATATGTTACCCTTGGGAAATATCATTAGGAAACACGGGGTTAGCTTTATAGCTTTCAGTTATGCTGATGATACTCAGCTCTATATTTCTTCAGGGCCTGGTGAAACACACCAAATTGAGAAACTTATGGAATGCATAGTCGATATAAAAAACTGGATGACAAGTAATTTCTTACTGCTAAATTCTGAAAAAAACAGAGGTGTTAATTATCGGACCTAAAACCCCCACAAGTAATAACCTAGAACACTGTCTTACACTTGATGGCTGCTCTATAAATTATTCGTCATCAGTCAGGAACCTAGGTGTGCTATTTAATAGTAATCTCTCCTTTGACAGCCACATTTCTAGCATTTGTAAAACTGCATTTTTTCATCTTAAAAATATATCTAAACTGAGACCTATGCTCTCAATGTCAAACGCAGAAATATTAATTCATGCGTTTATGACCTCAAGGTTAGATTATTGTAATGCTTTGTTGGGTGGTTGTTCTGCACGCTTAATAAACAAATTACAGATGGTTCAAAATGCAGCAGCTAGAGTTCTTACTAGAACCAGGAAGAATGACCACATTAGCCCGGTTCTGTCAACACTGCACTGGCTCCCTACTAAACATCGTATAGATTTTAAAATCTTGTTAATTACTTATAAAGCCCTAAATGGTTTAGCTCCTCAGTACTTGAGCGAGCTCTTATCGCATTATAGTCCTTCACGTCCGCTGCATTCTCAAAACTCTGGCCATTTGATAATACCTAGAATATCAAAATCAACTGCGGGCGGCAGATCTTTTTCCTATTTAGCGCCCAAACTCTGGAACAATCTACCAAACACTGTTCGGGAGGCAGACACACTCTGTCAGTTTAAATCTAGATTAAAGACCCATCTCTTTAACCTGGCGTACACATAACACACTAATACACTTCTATTATTCAAATCCGTTAAAGGCTTGTTAGGCTGCATTAATTAGATCAACCGGAACCGGGAACACTTCCCATAATACATGATGTACTTGTTACATCGTAAAAAGATTGAAATTTACGCTAATATTAGTCTGTTTCTTTCTTATTCCGAGGTCACTGCAGTCACCAGATCAGATGGTGGATCAGCACCTAGAGACGACCTCTACAGCCCTGAACGTCAGCGGAGACCAGGACACCTAGATGAGCCCCAGAGACAGAGCCCCAGTGAGGACCCCGTCACCTAGACAGCCATCAGGACAAGACCTCGGGAACCAGTTGAGCCCTCCAATCTGACTTTGCAGCAGTTGGAATTGAACTGCTGTGTCGTCTGGCCAGAGGAGAAATGGCCCCCCGACTGAGCCTGGTTTCTACCAAGGTTTTTTTCTCCGTTCTGTCACCAATGGAGTTTTGGTTCCTTGCCGCTGTCGCCTCTGGCTTGCTTAGTTGGGGACACTTCATTTCCAGCAATAACTGAGCTGGACGATGCCATCACTGAATTCAATAATGAAATGCCTTTAGCTGAAAATTGAGTGTTTAATCTTAGTATTTTACTTTCCTGACACTCTATCCTCCAACTTGATACTGTTAAGTGCTTTGACACAATCTGTATTGTTAAAAGCACTATATAAATAAAGGTGACTTGACTAAAAAAAAAATGTTTTGGAGGCTGTCGGTAAGAACAGAGTTTCAGTTCCTGTTGACTTAATTTGAATATTTGGTCAGCACAAATGGAAATCAATGGGAACTGAAACCGTTTTGTTACCAACATATGTGACCCGTGCTGGCAAAATGAGTCAGAAGTCGCACAGACTAATTTTGAGCTACAGGCAAAAGAAGTGAAAAATGTCAGTTTTGGTCGAATCTGAGGTTTTCACAAAAATTAGTTCATTAAGCCCTCTTCTAGCGATCCCAATGCTCCAAATAATAATTAAACATCTAAAATGATCTTTATTTGTACATTGGAAAAAAACACTCCAAACAATTTAAAAACGTCCTCCAACATTGAAAACAGTGGCAAGAGACAACAACAGTCCATAAAACAGTGAAAAACTATCTCACGAAGAGTACAAAAAGGGCAATCATGATTAATATCAGAGTTTAACACAGAAATAAAAGCATTAACAGCAACAGCTGAATGTAAAACCCTCCACTGCAAATCAGCAACTTTCTTCAACAATGGAGGTTTGTACAGCGCTCTCCATTCAGGTCCAACACCATCAATCAAACCTAAGCGAGCTCTCCATGGAGTGTCAATTTTTCCATTTAATTTATCTTTATTCAAAATTTTAACAACCAATCTATATAACAATTTCTTATCAGCATCATGCACAAACACATTTGAATGATCAATTTTTAGAAAGAAACCTGTACAGTCCTTAAAATCTGGGAAAATCCTCACCAAAGGAAAAATATCATCAACACTAGGTTGAACAGAACCGTTACAATAAAGATTCAACAATGTACATTCAGAATCTGTTAAAGCTTCCTTCAAATTTTTGAGCAAAGAAGCAATTACACGAACCGAGTGCATCTTTAAATGAGAAGAAAGGAAAAGGTCTTTATTGTAATGGTTCTGTTCAACCTAGTGTTGATGATATTTTTCCTTTGGTGAGGATTTTCCCAGATTTAGATGTGTCCCTGCTAGCATAGCCAACAGTCTCCCTAGGTTTTATGACCCTGCTACATTCCTTTGAACAAGTGAAATCTGCTTAGTCATATCTCCTAGCTTAAACTAAATAAGGAAAGCTTTTCTTTCTCCCTCTGTCTCTTCCTTATTTTATTTCAGTTTTGTTTATTTGATACCTTCATAGTGACCAAACCTGTGAACCATCAGTGCTTTGAGAAATAGTTTGACCACACGTATAGCCAGGTCATCAGCTTACCCCTGCTTACAGCCCCGTCAACAAAGTTACTCAAACCCTGTACTTCTGTTCTTAGCACCCTACCTCACTAGCTGCCCCTCACCAGCTATTCACACCTTACACGGCCTACAGAGCCATTCCCCATACGGATAGCCTAACGCCTCTGTATATACTTGCACTTGCCTTCTGCCTCTCACTCTCTGGTGTTCCCCCAAGTGTGCCAGTGTGTCTCAGACATTCCACAGACATCCAGCCCTGCCAGCTCACCAGGACCACCTGAAAACCCGGCAGAGCACTGTGATGGACATACTTTAGCCCAAAGCAGCCACTGACGTGCAATGGCAGAGAAAGGAACAGCGAGACTGCGACACAAGTGGACACCTGACACCCAGCCTGAACCTCCAGGAGCTGACTAGCATCATCATCTTCCTGGTCCACACCCTCAAGGGCCTCAGACAGGAGGTAAATGAACTGAACCTGCAAGTCACAGAGTTCTACAAGGAACTGACACCGCTCAGCGAGAGAAGGCACAGAACCGATGCAAAGAACCTTACAGAATGGTGCAACAGAAGGAAATCATCAGTCTTCAGGAGGCTCTAACAGCTGCTGCACACCAAGCGCAGTGTGAAAAAGCCACCAGACAGGACCTGGAAAGAGAATTGTTTCACACAAAGACACTGTTAAAAACAGCGTATGTGGAACTTAATGAGAGGGACACCAGAACTAAGGCCTTAGAAGGCCATCTGCATGCAGCCAGAGCTGAAGTCCAAACTTTGACTCAGCAATTCTGCAACATTAACGAGGAGCTTGATATGGTTCAGAGAGAACTGAAACAGTCCTACCGACTGTGCATGGACTCAAGTCAAAGGCACCCTGCTGCACGTCACATAGCCAGCAGTGCAAATCCCCTCACTCCTGTACACTGATACGAAGGGGGGAGCCAAAGCCTCCTGCTTGACATTTCACAAGTCAGCTTCCTGAAAACCTCTGCAGCTGCAGAAAGAAAGGGGTTTATTCAGGCGAACCCTGAAACAGAACATGGAGTGAAACTCAAAGACCTCAACCGAATGGCCAGAAACATCCCTGCATTCACACCAGAACTTGCAGGAGAATATGATGTCCACGCTTACTTAAGAGAGATTGACTTTTACCTGCAGTCGTGGACCAGTGTGAACCACAGCCAGGACACATCCAATCGGACTACCAGCAGCTTAAACAAGCCATCATAAAGGAGTTCTCAGACCTGAATTCTCACGAACTGGTTGCTGCCTTAGCCATCGAACAGGGCCGTCATGAAACTCCCCATGCTTACTACCACAGACTTCGACGAGCTTACTTCGGAGCTCGCCATGAACCTGGGATGGAGGAGGACACCAGCTTCAAGAGCCTTTTCCTCCGAAACCTCCACCCATTGTAAGTCACCATATAGGCAGTATGGCCGGCCCCACAATGCCAATTCAACAACTGCGTGACCTGACACAAAAGGCCTTTAACAAGCACAAGGCCTCTACCAAAGGTGTTTGTAAGACCCCACTGATTCTGAACTGCACAACCCAGAATCCAAAACGGGCACCAGAAGGCACTCAGCATTGCCACAATGCAAGGCCCTTCTACAGAAAGCCACTAGCCAGCGAAGGACAGAGCCATCACCATGGCAACAGACCCAGGCCTCAGACCAACCACTGGCATAAACCATGGAAAAGGCTATGCGAACACCACGGTATGTCCAACGACAGTCCCCCACAACATCCTCCTCCACACCCTTCACACAGGTGCCAAACAGATGCTGCACAAGGACAGCTGGACACACCTACTTCTGTGTTACAGGAGCTGCTGACTCTAGCAAAAACAAAATTCAACTGAGGAATACTGCGAAGGACAAAACTCGGACTCCTTGCCTGATGCAACACAGCATCAGACCCCTCCAAGGGAGGAGGATCCCTTAAAACCAGTCGACACCCCAGAAGCAGCCAGATAACGCTGGATGGAGCAACGGGCCAACATGCCCAACAGCAAAACCTCTACCAACACAACTCAGACAAGCCCAAGTCGGTGCCGCCACAAAAGCAAAGCGACACCACAAACATCAGACTTCTGGTGACGTTCCAGCAGAACAGAGGGCTAACAACACCTGCTGTCCTCCTGCCATCATCATTAGGTCAGTCTGAAACTCTCTTCACACTACAAAATCTCCATAAAAATTCCCTTCGACCCCTGGAACCACTGAGAGTCTAACCCGGCTATTCCACACCGCGGGTACCACAGATAGCCTACTGACTAACAACATCAACAACCATCTGACCCGGACCAACTCACTTCAGGATGACAGGTGACACTGCCTCTACACCTGCTGCACAAGCTCGAGGACCCGCACCTTGCTACAGCATACCACCTGACAGCATCCACCACGGCACCACAACCACTGCTGGAGGCAACCAACAGCCCGAGAGCCACCACTGTCTCCCAGCCGTGGGTGGCAGGTGTGTGTTTGATCGTTCTGCATCTTTAACGTCGCTCGCTGTTGTCTGTTCAAAAGGTGGCAATTACTGTATGTAGCATTTGGACCAATCAGACACACAATTTTGCATTTGATTTAACAAATCAATTAGTTATTAGGTTAACAAATAGTCACAGACCCCTCACCCAATACACATACTGGGTGCTAGTATGTCTGTCAATGACTTCAGGCCCCCGGTTCCATGGCAACCGATCTGATGACACTATCGTCCAGAAGCGAGCAGAGAAAAGGTACTCCTCTCAGAAAACGTACAAATAAAGATCATTTTAGATGTTTAATTATTATTTGGAGCATTGGGATCGCTAGAAGAGGGCTTAATGAACTAATTTTTGTGAAAACCTCAGATTCGACCAAAACTGACATTTTTCACTTCTTTTGCCTGTAAAACACATTTTTTTAGTATTCCACTCATGTTGTTACAAACCTGCATGAGAGAGTTTCAATTTTGGGTAAACTATCCTGACTATTCTTAAGCCCGAGGCACACGGCTCGATTTTAGCAATCCTATAAGATCACTGCAAACCACACTGCGACATGGATCTAATAAACTTGGGTACGACATGCATGTAGACTGTATGATGATGATGACACCTGGGCCCTTATTTATAACAGTTGTGCATGCACACAACCTGCCCTGAAAGAGGCATACGCAACTTCCTACGCAAAATGTGGGATTTATAAAAACAAATTTGATCGGAAAATTTGTGCACCTGCATGCAAACTCTGACCCATGCGTACAAATTCTTTTTTTTCCAGAAAATTAATGACGTAAACAATGATTTAAACTCTGTTTTCATGTCGATATACACATTTGCATTAAATATTCCACTCTCATAATGTAAATAAGCACTGAAATTACATAAAGTCATTACGCAGAAGTTAAACCAAAATTTTATGAATTTAGACACAGTTGTAGTGGATGCGCTTAATCACTTTTCCTGTGGCATGATATGTTTTAATGACAGCGGGGAGTGCTATAGGTGCACAATAATTTATCTTTAAACTAAACTGTAGATCTCATGTTATGAGAAAATACTTTTTAGTGAGAACAATGATCAATGATGCGCACTTACTGCGATATTATGTGTAGCAAATTAGCTCAAAGTGAGATGAACATAATTAATCATGTAATCAATTATATATTCATCTTCAGGAATTAACTGTAGCATTAATAGTACAATAAAATGTATATAATAAAATTTGCTCGTCCGCAGTATGGACAGTTTTAATCATCTATTGACTCTAAGGAAAATCATTTCTCTGGCCACGAAAAATTAATTTCCTTACTAATACATTGCAGAGCATGTAGTAAAAACCGGGACGTTAAAGTGACCTTCTCTAAGCGGCAGACACAGACAACCAAGTGTGAATACATATGGATGTTTATTAAACTACACTACAGGGGAACATGTAACACTGAACTAAACACAAACATAAACACATTAAACAAAGAGGCCAACACAAGGAAGGCATGGAGAGAGAGAGAGAGCGAGAGCGAGAGAGAGCATAATGGTAGGATTTGCACATCAGCTAAACACAACCTGTTAGAACCATCAAAGAATTACATCACCTTAATTAAAAGGGGTCGAAGCCTAGAAGCGCATCTAAATAGTTAACAAGCGGTTACTTGCATATTGGTTATGTTGGTGCTGAGTAAAGTATCCTGGTGCATGTATAATGCTTACACTGTAAAAACCAACAAGTTAGGGTAACTCAAACCGTTTGAGTAAACCAATCCCCTTGGTTTAAACCATGTAAGTTTTAAAACTTGCAGTTAAGTCATTAAGTGATTAATTAAGTGCTGATTGAGCATTAGTGATGAACACCTGCTGTTAACAAACAGAATCACTGAAGAAAAGAGAAACACGAGAACTACTACAACTGACTTCAGACACAGTCTTATATGAAATCAACTGAAATAAACTACATTAAATCTCTCAAAATCTGATTAAACATCCCCACAAACAGCATCACCAGCTACACTTATTAATAACCAGACTGACTTTATTTCTGTCAGACATCTACAGAAGATCTTACTGAGAATTAACTAAGGTTTAGATGTTGATTTATAGTTTCATTTGAAGTAACCATGTTAGAGATCAGTGTCTGCTTTAGTTGGGCTCTTGGCCCTTGAGTTCTGTGTTAGTTTTTTATTTCTTCTTTTTCTCTGGCTGTTGTAACCATGTGTTCCTCGATCATGTTTCTTACAACTCAAAAGCCCAGAGAAAATGATCAGTAGTTGGTTGTTATGTGTTTATAATGACAATCATCTATTAGTGAACTGATCTCGTTGAGAGTGAACATAGACTCATTGTGTGTCTCTGGTTAAATGGATGTTGTATTGATTACAGTAAAAGTGATTCTAAGAGCCTGTAGTTCTGTAACAGTCTGTTAATATAAAGGACTTTCCAAACAGTTTGTCCACAAAAAGTTTTCATCTATGGTAGTATTAGGACTCACACAGACATCAATAATCAGCTTATGAACCTCAACAATGGTGACCAATAAAAAAAAATAAAAAATCATGCAGCAATGCATGCTGGGAGCCATGGATGAGTTGTGAGTCTAGTTACTACCATAGATGAAAACTTTTTTGGAAGTCCTTTATATTAACTGACTGTCACAGAACCACAGGCTATTAGAATCACTTTTACTGTAATCAATACAACATACATTTAACCAGAGATTAGAAACACAATGAGTCTATGTTCACTCTCAACGAGATCACTTCACTAATAGATGATTGTCATTATAAACACATAACAACCAACTACTGATCATTTTCTCTGAGCTTTTGAGTTGTAAGAAACATGTTCGAGGAACACATGGTTACAACAGCCATAGAAAAAAAAGAAATAAAAAACTAACACATAACTCAAGGGCCAAGAGCACAACTAAAGCAGACACTGATCTCTAACATGGTTACTTCAAATGAAACTATAAATCCACATCTAAACCTTAGTTAATTCTCAGTAAGATCTTCTGTAGATGTCTGACAGAAATAAAGTCAGTCTGGTTATTAATAAGTGGAGCTGGTGATGCTGTTTGTGGGGATGTTTAATCAGATTTTGAGAGATTTAATGTATTTTATTTCAGTTGATTTCATATAAGACTGTGTCTGAAGTCAGTTGTAGTAGTTCTCGTGTTTCTCTTTTCTTCAGTGATTCTGTTTGTTAACAGCAGGTGTTCATCACTAATGCTCAATCAGCACTTAATTAATCACTTAATTACTAAATTGCAATGTTTATCTTATTTTAGCGAACTCAATTGAAATAAGTTCAGAGTACTCATAACTGCTAGTTTTAAAAACGTTAAAATATTTAAGGCAATCAGTTTCCTCAAACGGTTTGAGTTACCGTGACTTGTTGGGTTTTACAGTGTAGATTCTTGATGAATTCCTTTAGGAGTGAAAGCTTCGTCATTCCAGCCACGGGTTGATTGGTCCGAAGTTAAATCGCCAAAGTTACTGAACTTATTTCTGCCAGAAGCTCGGACTCCCCCCAAAAGGGGAGTCGCGAGTTTTCCAAGGTGATGTGTGTCTCCAGGGCACCGAAAGTAAAGAGAAGAAACGCATTTTGGGTGTGGAGAAGTTTTATCTGGTTTCCCTGTAACATCCGTTTTGGTTAGTTTGACCAATAACAAGGCACATAGTTTCAGCGGGAAAGTGTTTCTTTGTTCGACTTGACACCTCATTTGCATGTTTTATGAGTGTTCTGGCAAATCGGTGTACATTTTCCCACAGTACAGTAAAATATTATGATGCATTTCACACGATCACATTGTGTATATCATTGTTTGAGAAATAAAGAGAAGATCATATTGATATCAAGAAAGAGACATCTAAAAGATATTAAACCAGAGATACATACATTCACTCATATTCACCTGAATATGAGTGTTTAGAGCTTACTAATACGAATAACGAGTGGTAACTAGGGTAATATAATAAGGAAACATACAAACAACACACGCATATACCAGATACCTTGGTAACTGATTAAATATGATATGGTCTAAATAAAGAAAATGTGTGTGTGTGTGTGTGTGTGTGTTATGTATCTTGTAATCGTGGGGGGTAGTCCACTGGTCAGCCAGGCCTGGTACTGAGGAATTTGTTTGAAGTCCGATGGAGTGAAAAGATAGTCAATCTGTTTAGCATCTTTTTGACAATGGGGGGACGACGACTGGCAATTTAGCACCCATATAAAGAGAATGTGGGGCCAGGCTGTGAATTATATGCAAATGTCAAAAGGCTAAAAGGGTCTCTTAAGACATAAAGTCCCAACGACCATCAAGGATCATAAGCAGATGCTACATATGGCAGACACTGCTGGATTTGGATCTGGATCTGGAACTGCCAGTCTGCTGTATACAAAGCAGATTTTATTCCTTCCATTGCTACCCATTCCGGTCTCAACCTCATGGCCCTAACTGAGACTTGGACCCCAGGCACTGCCACTGCACTTCACTATTTCACTTTTTCCCACACCCCTTCTCACAAATTCATTTGATCTCATGCAATTACTATTACCCACCCTGCTAAAATCCACGTTGTAGTTGTGTATCGTCCCCCAGGTCAACTGGGTGACTTCTTGAAGGAGTTGGATGTGTTACTGTCAAACTTCCCTAAATATGGTACTCCTCTGGTACTGCTCGGTGACTTCAACATCCACCTAGAAAAACCCCAGGCTACTGACTTCAACACCCTTCTCACTTCATTTGATCTCAAACGAGTGTCTACTACGGCTACTCACAAATCAGGTAACCAACTGGACCTCATATACACACGCTACTGCTCCACTGACAACACATTAGAAACTCCACTGCACACCTCAGACCACTTCCTCATCACTTCTAACCTCACACTAACTCCTGACATAGCACACGCTCCTTCGCAGGTCACCTTTCGACGTAACCTACGCTCGCTCTCTCCCTCTCGCCTATCCTCAATGGTTTCATCCGCACTACCTTCACCCTCTCAGTTTTCAGCACTCGACACAAACAGTGCTACTGACACTCATTGCTTCACTCTAACATCTTGCTTAGACAACTTATGCCCCCTTTCATCCAGACCAGCACGTGCTACCCCCTCTGCCCCCTGGTTGTCCGATGTTCTCCGTGAACATCGTGCTAAACTAAGGGCTGCAGAGAGGAAATGGCACAAATCCAAAAACTCTACCGACCTTAGGGTGTATCAGTCACACCTCTCTTCCTTCTCTGCAAATGTCTCCACTGCTAAAATGACATACTACCACAACAAAATTAACAACTGTTCCGACTCTCGCGCAGTCTTCAAAACGTTCTCTTCTCTTCTCTGTCCTCCTCCCCCTCCTCCTTCATCAACTCTTACAGCTGATGACTTTGCAACTTTCTTCACAAATAAAACAAAAACCATCAGTGACCAATTCCTCACACCACAAACTAATAATAAATTCATAACGACAAATACACAATCTCTCACCTCCTTTTCTCCTCTCTCGGAGACGGAGGTTTCCAAACTCATCCTTTCCAATCATCCCACTACTTGTCCGCTAGATCCTATCCCCACTCCCCTCCTTCAAGCCATTTCTTCTTCGGTCATACCTGCGCTTACTCACATTATCAACACCTCGCTTCACACTGGTACATTTCCCACAGCATTTAAGCAGGCTCGGGTAAGCCCACTGCTTAAAAAACCTGCTCTAAATCCAGCACTTTCAGAAAACTACAGACTGGTATCCCTTCTTCCATTCATTGCAAAGTCACTTGAGCGAGTTGTGTTCAACCAACTCTCTCTGTTTCTTGCACAGAACAACATTCTGGACAACAACCAATCTGGCTTCAGAAGTGGCCTCTCAACTGAGACTGCCCTACTCTCAGTTACAGAGGCCCTGGGACTGGCAAGAGCAGCTTCCAAATCCTCTGTACTCATCTTGCTGGATCTGTCTGCTGCCTTTGACACAGTTAACCACCAGATCCTTCTCAAAGTGCCATCTTAAGTGCATCCTCAACTTAAGAAAGATGGGCATCTCAGGAACCGCCCTCCTGTGGTTCGAGTCTTACCTCTCAGATAGGTCCTTCAGGGTGTCTCACTGGAGGGGTGAGGTTTCAAAGTCACAAAAGTCTTCTTGCTACTGGAGTTCCTCAAGGCTCGGTGCTTGGACCACTTCTCTTCTCCATCTACATGTCGTCATTAGGATCGGTTATTCAGAAGCATGGCTTTTCCTACCACTGCTATGCTGATGACACTCAACTCTACTTCTCATTCCAACCAGATGATTCGACGGTAACTGCTCGCATTGCAGCCTGTCTGAGTGACATTTCTAGCTGGATGATAGACCATCACATTCAGCTCAATCTTGCTAAGACAGAACTGCTTGTGTTCTCCGCCAACCCATCACTTCACCACAACTTCTCTATACAGCTGGGTTCGTCAACCATAACTCCTTCCAGGACAGCCAGGAACCTTGGAGTTGTGATCGATGATCAGTTAAGCTTCACAGACCATATTGCTACAACGGGCCCGGTCCTGCAGATTTGCCTTATACAACATTAGGAAGATTAGGCCCTTCCTATCAGAGCAAGCTGCACAACTCCTTGTCCAAGCTCTTGTTCTCTCCAGACTGGACTATTGTAATGCTCTCTTGGCGGGCCTTCCCGCATGTACTATCAAGCCTCTGCAACTGATCCAGAATGCAGCAGCCAGAGTGGTCTTTAATGAGCCGAAAAAAGCTCACGTTACCCCTCTCTTCATCAGGTTACACTGGCTACCAATAGCTGCTCGCATCAAATTCAAGGTACTGATGTTTGCCTACAAGACCACAACTGGCACTGCACCAATATACCTAAACTTGCTAGTTCAAACTTATGCGCCCTCCAGAAGCTTGCGTTCTGCAAGTGAACGACGCCTTGTGGTGCCATCCCAAAGAGGTACCAAATCACTCTCACAGACCTTTTCCTGGACTGTGCCCAGCTGGTGGAATGACCTCCCGATCTCAATTCGAACAGCTGAGTCTTTAGCCATTTTCAAAAAACATCTAAAGACACATCTTTTTCGCCAGCACTTGACTAAACACTTACCTATTCGATTTAAAAAAAAAAAAAAAAAAAAAAAAATCCTAGCTACGTGTACTGTGCTAGACTAACTGAGACTTGTCATGCCACTTGTATACTGTTGCTCTCTCGATGGTCTGATTGCTTCTATTGTTCTCCTCATTTGTATGTCACTTTGGATAAAAGTGTCTGCTAAATGATTAAATGTAAATGTAAATGTAAATGGATTTGGTGGTCGAACGGTCCATTGTCTGGATTGAAAAGGTCCAATGATAATAGCTTACTGTACAAACACCGCTGCACGGAGGTGTTGATGTCATGTGGAGGCATCTCCACAACATTATAAAAAACAACACTGTATTTGAAGGATACAACTTGAAGAAAATGGTAAGATTTGCACATTTCTTTTTAAAATACTTTGTCAGTGATGCACAGAGTCAGACAGAGTTGTATTTACACTGCAATACATATAGGCCTATCTGTTTCCACTAAAAATAGCTAAAATATGTTCATCTTATCAGAAAAACTGCATAAATTTAATTTGATTTGAATTGTTTAAAACAACTGAAACACTATTTGGCCAGTGTAAAAAAATGAGATCAACTTTATTCTAAAATATTTATCTAATAACTATTTTAAACAGTTTTGTTTTTATGAATATTTTGATATATTTATTCTAAACATAACAAGGATATTGGATGATTTTACTAATAAAAATTAATGTTTGGCACAAATGCCATTTATAGTCCGTATCTCATATTTCCTTAATGTATTTTATCTTTGATGGTGTTAAACATGGTGTGGATGGGAATATGCATGGAAATGATATGCAGATGAGGTTATGCATAGTAAAACTAGGCGTTGTAAGTTCCATATACAGTAGGTAAACAACCAAAATGCCTATTACTGCCGTGTGTACTGCTGCCGCAGGGCCACGACGTTAACTGCAAGTCAGTCGCGTGTTAAAGTCGTTCTCGACACTACCGCCAGGATGCGCAAAGGGACAGTTTGCAAACTGACTGGAATTATATTTTGTTTTGTAAACGGAGATCAAATAATGAAATAAAACAACAATAACATTATAATTTAACATTATAACATCCTTAAAAATCATTAGAAAATTAATTTTAAATTCATTTTTAGAAAGTTAATTCCAAAATGTTGGATAGTTGTAGGCTGCAGCCTAACGCATCAAAAATAAAAATAAAAATAATTAAATTTACACAAAGGCTCTTACTGCATGTTATGGTTGTTAAACATTCATTATGAAAACCATTGAAACTACTCAATTTCCGTATGTTGTATTAAGGTGCTTTCATCTCGATCTACAGGCTAATGAAAGTTTTTGAACGAAAAATCCTGACCTTGGCCTTTGGTCCTCTGTACAAGGCTGCGCGTTCATGAGACTCTATTTGCGTCGCAATTTACTCTGACTCACACCATTAAAAAAAAAAAAAACCTTGAACAAAATAAGTTGTGAGAAATCAAGATTAATAGGCCAAAACTGTAACATGAAAAACTAGAAATCGTACACAAAGTAGGATATTAACTTGGAATGTTTAGATTACATTTAAGGAGGTGTGCATTAAGCCATATAAAAAAAATAAAAAAAAAAAAAGATTATTGTTGAATGTTATAGGCTAGGCCTAGTTCTAACACATATTTTGGCACTATAGTCACATTATGAAAGGCCATTTAATAATTCGCTGATGTATTTCAGCAGGTCACACATACTTATTCGTTATCTGTCCTTTTTTAACACATTTATTCCCGTATACAGAGCCCATGACAATGCCGAAAATTATGTCCATGAATTAAGAAATGTATCACTTTTTATCGTTCCTTTGTATTAATTAAAACGTGTTTAAATAATAATTTTAACCGTTTTTAAAATAATAATAATAACAATAATAATAATAATAATAATAAATATAGCTGCAAGCAATGATTACCGGGGTTCAAGCACTTGAAGGCCTACAAATGGAAGTATGCTGTCTCAGCCAAAGTGAAATGTACGGCTGACACCAGAATGCATCCATGATTGAGAATATGATGACACACACAGAGTAATGAAAAGGTTGAACTATATATTACTTAACACACACTCTATTCCTTAATAAAGACTAAGCATGCTCACACTCACAGAGACACACATTATGTTGTAGATATAGATATTTGAAATAACTTACATATTATAAAATGCTTACTGGAAATGTCCTGTTTATAATATTTTTTTCAGGTTTAAATTTAATCATAATGTGGCATAATACACCTGTCAGGGTTCTGTTGTGTGTCATGTGTTCCCGCCTCCTGTGTCCATATTTGGTTTGTTTCCTGTCCTTGTCAGATGTCATTATGAGTTAACTCTTGTCCAGCTGTGTTTGTCTCCTTATCTGTAATTAACCTGTGTATATTAGTTCATGCCTGTTCAGTTAGATTTCGTCTGGTCTACTCGTTACTTCCCGGTGTATCTTGTCTGTAAGCCTTGCTTTGTCCTACCTTGATGTCTTATTAAATACTATTATTTGAGTTTAAGTCCTCGTCTGCGTGTTCCTGTATCCTCCCTCGTGTGTGCACCGTGACAGCACCATTCACACCTCCTGCAACCCCCCTCTCCTGCACTGCAGATCAGTGAAGATTATGTGCGTCAGGTCTTCAGAAAGAACAAGGGAAGGAAGGCACCAGGCCCAGATGGTGTGACACCAGCCTGTCTGAAAACCTGCGCTGACCAACTGGCCCCCATCTTCACACAGATCTTCAACAGATCACTGGAGCTGCGTGACCTGTGGCTCTAACATCTGTGGTCATGAAGTCATTTGAAAGTCTGGTTTTGGCTTATCTGAAGGACATCACTGGACCCTTACTGGACCCCCTGCAGTTTGCCTACAGAGCAAACAGGTCTGTGGATGATGCAGTCAACATGGGATTGCACTTCATCCTGCAGCATCTGGACAGACCAGGGACTTATGTGAGGATCCTGTTTGTAGACTTCAGCTCCACTTTTAACACCATCATCCCATCACTCATTCAGCCCAAACTAACTCAGCTCTCCGTACCCACCTCCGTCTGTCAGTGGATCACCAGCTTCCTGACAGACAGGCAGCAGCTAGTGAGGCTGGGAAAATACACATCCAACACCCGTACTATCAGCACTGGAGCACCCCAGGGTTGCGTCCTCTCCCCACTGCTCTTCTCTCTCTACACAAATGACTGCACATCTAAAGACTCCTCTGTCAAGCTCCTGAAGTTTGCAGACGACACCACACTTATCGGCCTCATTCAGGATGGTGACGAGTCTGCTTACAGACAGGAGGTTAAGGAGCTGGCTGTCTGGTGCAGTCTTATCAACCTGGAGCTTAACACGCTCAAAACTGTGGAGATGATCGTGGACTTCAGGAGAACCTGAACCTGTACTTTATCATTCGCCACCACCATCCCAGCTGAGGAAATCACATAGTTTAAAAGGCCAGCAGAGGTGCCTTCGCCACAGGAGTTTAACTGCCACAGGAGCTGAAACAGTTCTACTCCGCCATCATTGAATCCGTCTCTGCACTTCAATAACTGTCTGGTTCAGCTCAGCTACCAAATCTCACCTCAGAAGACTACAGAGGGTAGTCCGGACTGCTGAGCGAATCATTGGTACAACCCTCCCCACTCTCCAAGTATACTCATCCAGAGTGAGCAAAAGGGCTGGCAAAATCACTCTGGACCCCTCACATCCAGCACACTCCCTCTTTGAACTGTTACCGTCTGGTCGACGCTACAGAGCTCTGAGCACCAGAACGACCAAACACAGAAACAGTTTCTTCCCTCAGGCCATCCATCTCATGAACACTTGTCAATAAACGTGGAACACACAACACTATTATACATTATTTATTTAACACACATATTTCAAATTTGCACATATCATACCTGTACATACATAACTGTCTATATTATATATTGTGTTTTTGCTATTTTGTACATTGTCTATTTTGTATATTTGTATATTATTTTTATTATCTGTGTCCTGTCGCTGTCCTTATGTTGCACTGTGGAGCTTCTGTCACTATAACAAATTCCTTGTATGCGTAAACATATCTGGCAATAAAGCTCATTCTCATTCTGATTATCTCTCTAATTGTCAAAACTGATATGTCTGTATAAATGAAGTGGTAAGCTTTAACTAAATGTGATTTTAAATGTAGTAATGATGATTTTAAACTATCTTAATGTCAGTACCTAAGTAAACGCTAAGAAAATAACTTTATAAGTGATATAATGAGCCAATGAGTGATCTTTTACTTCCATCTAGTGGTTGTATTTGCACTTTCAGGTAATACAGCATATAAATGTACTGTTTGTAACCTTCATAGCTATTACAGTGTCAGTTTCTGTCCAATCTAAATTGTATATTGTTCTAAGGGTTCTTTGACCCGTAGAAAGACAAGGACCGTCCAGGAGTTGAATGACGCTCTGGCGTGGTAGTCACACGAACTGTACCACGGCACCATACCCATCTCGGGACTTGGGAGTGTAACCTGTGCTGAAGTGGTCTCATATGAAGCAAACTGAGCGGCTAGAATGCAGCTGCAGATGCCATATGCCCCAGGAGCCTCTGAAAGTGTTTCAGTGGTACCACCATCCTGCCTCTGAAGGAACTCAGGCAGTTCTGCATGGACTGGGCACACTCGTTGGTGAGACGCGTCACCACACTCACCGAGTCTAACTCCATACTGAGAAAAGCAGGGCTTAAAGTTCTCCGGCACCGTGCCGGATCTCCGGCGTGTGGCGTTTGGCAGCGTAAAAAAAACCTGTTGATATCACGTTCAAGTTCATGAGTTCGCCAACCAATAGTATGAGGAACACAGCTTTCGCTCTCAACCAAACTAACATTACTAGCCATCAGAAGTGTTTGCTCTAAATAAGCACGAGACGCGCATAATAGCAGAAGAATGGAAAATAAGCGGCTGCGTCTCGAGCACGCGACACATTGAAAAAGCTTTGAGGCACAATGGTCAAAGATGTCTATCTAGCGCCATATTTACATAGAAAAGCTATTAAAAAAGCAACAGAACTTTGTAAACAGCTCAAAACAATTATGTCATCTCCAGAAGAACTATATGATTGCCAGAACAAATTTACTGGTAGTTTTGAAAAGGATTTTAATTTACCTGTAAAGACTGTATGTGTGAAAGGGGCTAAACTCTTCCTCTGCATATGCGGTGAGTTTGTTCATCTGGGAAAACTGCGTTATCTTACTAGATTTGTAACGTAACTCATATATAAACCTGTGCCTTAAAACATTTATAAACCTTATAAAATATGATTGTACGTCACGATTTCAAAATAAAAGTTTCTGTCTTTGCATGTGGCCAAACATTAAAATTAAATGGATTTAAACGTCGTTGAATCACATGAAACATCGCCAGGCCGTTGGCACCCTCTGCAGGTATTTTTTATAATATAGGCATATTACATGTATTTTAACAGTAAAACCATGTAATTAACAATAAAACCACGTAAGTACTTGGTTTTGATACTTTATTTGAGCCAATTATTATGGCCTCACATTAGTTTATATATAAATATAGTCATAATAAAGCCTGTTTTTCAGCTCATAAGTTTCCAGGTGTATGATACAGCTTTCTTTCTTCAGGTCAATCATATATTCATGAAAAAAAATCTGTTTGAGTAAGGAAAGCAGTAACTTTGCCATACTATCCTTTCAAATGTTACAGTTGCCAATGTCATTGCGTTCTTTGCGTGTGCAGCACTTTATTTGTACCATTTTGTGTTATTAGTTCATTTACCGGGTAGTTTCAAGGAAAATAATTTTCAAATGTTTTTTGTTTGTTTGTTCGCCAAATAACCCTGTGTATGTGTCCACCCCCGCAACCCCCCAACCCTCGGGAAAAAGTTCAGGCTCAGGATTTTTTTTTTTTTTTGCTTTAACCCCTGGAAAAGAGTTTCTCTGCATGGGGGAGAGCTTGCTCTTTTCCCAGTTGACCAAAGCCCCAATTGGCAGAGGTGCCGGAGCACCAGGTCCCTGTGATCGCACAACTGTTCTCGCGTGCGGGCCATGCTCGAGACAGTTGAGGATCCTGATGCCCACTTCCCGTAATGAGGCAAGGGCGCTCTCTGTGACTTTCACAAAGACACAAGGAGACACAGGGAGAGCCTGAAGGAGAGGACCCTCTACTGCCATGCCCGACCCTCGAATGCAAACGTGTCGAGGGAGAATCGAGACATGAAAGTAATCATCCTTCAGGTCGACCGCTGCAAATCAATCCCTTCTACGTCAACATCTTAAATGGAAGCTAGTGCAGGGCCCGATTCAAAGACTCACAGATGCAGGATTGGCCGGAGGCCACTGTCTTTCTTGGGCACGATGAAGTAAGGGCTGTAAGACTCCTGCTTTATCTCGAGCCGACTGTCCCACACTGTCAGCCCCCGAGCCTGAAAACCCAGAGGAAAAGGAAATTGCTCTTTCTTTGACAATGTGTTTACCGCTGACCCTTGAGCCAGTGGTCGGAACAGAAAGAAACAGAAGATTCTCCGCCCGGCCCTCTTCCGGGGGAAGGAGCGGCGCTGTTCTCGCCATCTCCTGAGAAAGAGCAACTTCCCACATTTCCGGGTTGCCCGTGTCAGGGCCGCTTTATCGCGCAGATGGGAGTTTTACTTACTCAAACATGTTCTGAGGGCAGAAAGGAAAATTATTGGTTCACAGATTCAACCAATAAAATTGAAGCAGAGGCAGGATCAAGAAATTTGGACGTGTGGAGGGAATACTTCAGACAGATACGTTAATGGAGCCTCGTGGGAGGCATTTATAACAAGGTAAGTGGATTTACCATGTATTTTCAGGAAAAAAAATAAACATCTCTAACGTTTAGTGAGATAATTAGTGAACATTGATCCACAGAACAAATAATCATGACTAAATATATCATATAGTATGCATTTTCATTAGACTGCTTCATCAGTCGATCGCACCAAAGCTGCTAATGAGGTAACTGCAGTAAAACATGCTTTTACAATACTACCGATTAGTCACCAGAAGAGAAGGACGGCAGCTAGCGTAAGTGTTGTAATACTTTTTCGCAGTTCTGTTGTTTAAATTATTTACTTGCTGCTAGGAAGGAATACTTTGTTTCCTACCTATTTCTATTGTGCATTTTCGTTGAGGTTTGTATGTTTGATTGCACTTACTGGTAATTAGAATAATTTGCGCCTCAGCTAAGAACGAGCCTGTGTGATTGTGCGAAGTGTTTAGTTTGGTATCCAGCAATTAGCAGTCCTTTAAGGTTATTGGCTGGGCTGAGCAGAAGCCGGCCTCAGCTTTTTTCACTCTAGTCTCCTAGACTGTATTTATTTGATGTCAGAGCGCTGACGCGGAAGCGTCTGCGGAAGCGTTCAGCCGTCGTGCTCAGCCTCCTCGTATGAAGACCAACGAGTGTAAAGACAGACGACATTTTCCTGCGCGACTTCAACCGAGCAACGAAACCGAGCACACACTTAAGTATCATTTCTATCTTCCCTCACACTCTCTCCTTCCCCATCATCTATCCCTCCACCTCTATCATGTGTTTCCAAACCATTCCGGTTCTCTCTCAACCACGGTCTAAAAACACATTCAGACGCCAACGTAATCCTGCTAACTTGCGCCCTATCGCTACATCTTCTACTACACCTCTTTCTTTCTCTGTGGGTCTTTGGAATTGCCAGTCAGCTGTCAACAAAGCTGACTTCATTTCTGCTTTTTCCTTACAATCCACACTCAGCATCTTGGGCTTGACTGAGACCTGGATTCGTCCAGAAGACTCAGCTACCCCGGCTGCTCTCTCTCTCACAATTTCTCTTTTACAACCCAAGGCAAGTTGGCCGGGGTGGGGGCTCATTTCAAACAATTGGAAATACTCAACCCACTCTCCCCTAGGCAATCACAACTCATTTGAATCTCATGCGATTACTGTAACAGCTCCTATAAAACTCCAGATAGTAGTAATCTACCGTCCCCCAGGCCAAATTCTAGCCGCCTTCCTAGAGGAGCTGGACGGCCTGCTGTCCTCTTTCATGGAGGATGGCACTCCACTCTTAGTCTTTGGAGATTTCAACATTCACCTAGACAGGCCTTATGCAACAGACTTCCATTCACTCCTAGCTTCATTTGATCTCAAACGCCTTACCACTACTAGCATGCACAAATCAGGCAACCAACTTGATTTAATTTACACACGCAACTGTACTACAGACAACATTCTGGTACAACCACTACATATCTCTGACCATTTCTTCATTACATGTACCTTACATTTTGCTACCCGGGTGCCAACATCTCCCTTACTGGTTACTTTCAGACGTAACCTACGCTCCCTTTCTC
Source organism: Schizothorax lantsangensis (assembly GCA_027422415.1). Lineage (NCBI taxonomy): Eukaryota > Metazoa > Chordata > Actinopteri > Cypriniformes > Cyprinidae > Schizothorax > Schizothorax lantsangensis. The sequence goes on from JAPDDO010000397.1 coordinate 175,909, forward strand.
CTTCCCTTCTTTCCTCTGTAGTATCCTCCTCTCTTCCCTCACCTACCCATTTCTCATCTCTGGATGTGAATGCAGCTACTGACACTTTATGCTCTACCTTAACCTATTGTCTAGACGACATTTGTCCTCTCTCCTCCAGGCCAGCACGGGCTGCCCCTTCTAACCCCTGGTTATCCGATGTTCTTCGTGAGCATCGGACCAAACTCAGAGCGGCAGAGAGAAAATAGCGCAAATCAAACGATCCGTCGGACCTGACTAGGTATCAGTCTTTGCTCTCATCTTTCTCTACTGAAGTCCACACTGCCAAATCCTCACATTTCCACAACAAGATCAACAGCGCTCCAGACATGCGTAATCTCTTCAGAACATTTAATTCTCTCCTCTGTCCCCATCCACCGCTGCCCACCACTTCTATAGCAGCTGACCACTTTGCCACTTTTTTCACAGACAAAACTAGAACAATCAGTAACCAGTTCTCACCTCCACACACACATGACCTCCAACCAACCACATCCACTGCTCAAACTCCCATCTTCTCCTTCTGTCCCCTCACCGAGGCGGAAGTATCCAAACTTCTCCTCTCCTGCCATCCTACAACATGTCCTCTTGACCCAATTCCCTCTCACCTTCTCCAAGCAATCTCTCCCACACTCTTACCGGCACTCACACACATTATCAACACATCTCTCCGCACTGGCAACTTCCCCACAGCGTTCAAGCAGGCTCGGGTAACCCCACTGCTCAAAAAACCTACATTAAACACTTCTCTTTTAGAAAACTACAGACCTGTCTCTCTCCTTCCCTTCGTAGCGAAAACACTCGAATGAGTTGTCTTCAACCAGCTCTCACTGTTTCTTTCACAGTACAACAAACTGGATGCTAAACAGTCAGGTTTCAGGAGTGGCCATTCAACAGAGACTGCCCTACTCTCAGTCACTGAAGCCCTGCGAATTGCAAAGGCCGATTCCAAATCATCAGTCCTCATTCTGCTGGATCTTTCTGCTGCTTTTGACACTCTCAATCATCAGATCCTCCTGTCCACCCTTTCATCGCTGGGCATCACTGGGATTCCACTTCGCTGGTTTGAATCCTATCTCACCGGTTGGTCTTTCAGGGTGGCCTGGGGAGGGGAGGTATTCAAAGCACATCAACTGGTCACTGGGGTTCCTCAGGGATCGGTTCTTGGACCCCTCCTCTTCTCCACATACACTACATCACTGGGACCCATCATACAGGCACATGGCTTCTCCTACCTTTGCTACGCCGATGACACACAGCTCTATCTCTCTTTTCAACCAGATGATCCAACGGTAGCTGCACGGATCTCACGCTGCCTGGCGGACATCTTGGCATGGATGAAAGAGCATCACCTACAGCTCAACCTGGCAAAGACTGAGCTTCTTGTCGTCCCTGCCACTCCGACTCTACAGCACGACTTCTCGATTCAGTTAGGCACATCAATAATTACCCCATCAACTTCGGTCAGAAATCTTGGTGTAATCTTTGATGACCAGCTGACCTTCAAAGAGCACATTGCAAATCATGATCTTGCAGGTTTGCGCTATACAACATCAGAAAAATCAGGCCCTTTCTGACAGAGCATGCTGCACAACTTCTTGTCCAGGCCCTTGTCGTTTCTAAGCTGGACTACTGCAATGCTCTTCTGGCTGGACTTCCATCAAACACAATCAAACCTCTACAAATAATTCAGAATGCAGCGGCACGACTGATATTCAACGAGCCCAAAAGAACCCATGTTACACCTCTCTTCATCTCATTGCACTGGCTACCAGTGGCAGCTCGCATCAAGTTCAAGACACTGATGCTTGCATACAGAACGACCACATGCTCAGCACCATCCTACTTCCACTCACTATTACGAATCTACATCCCCTCCAGAAGTCTGAGATCTGCTAGTGAGCGACGCCTTGTGGTACCATCACAGAGAGGCTCAAAATCAATCTCCAGAACATTCTCATTCACCATTCCTGGATGGTGGAATAGTCTTCCCACCCCGATCCGGAATGCTGGATCCTTGTCAATCTTCAAGCAACAACTGAAAACTCATCTCTTTCGACACTACTTGACTTCATCCTAAAAAAAAAAAAAATAATAAAAAAATGTATCTTTCCCTTTATCTTTCTCTCCTTCCCTTGCTAGCTTGTACTTATTTGAACAATGACTGAGACTTGGTGTTACGAGCACTTCCTCTGTCTGATTGCCTCTTCAAGATGAATCGCTTTATGTATTCCCCAATTGTAAGTCGCTTTGGATAAAAGCGTCTGCCAAATGACTAAATGTAAATGTACTACCGCGCTGTCTGTGAAACCGATATGAGCAACAACAGAACTCGTTCAAATCTCCGTGATATTTCATCATCTCAGTTAGCGTTAGCATTAGCATTAGCACTGCTCTCGGGCAGGAATACTCAATATTAATATAACTTATTTTTAGTGTACTATGAGCTGCTCTCAGGGCAGGAGTACTCAATAGTTCAGTAAAAATAACAGTGATATGAATATTGAGTGCTCCTGCCCTGAGAGCAGCGTATAGTTCAGTAAAAACAACAGTGATATGAATATTGAGGGCTTCTGCCCTGAGAGCAGCATATAGTTCAGTAAAAACAACAGTGATATGAATATTGAGTGCTCCTGCCCTGAGAGCAGCGTATAGTTCAGTAAAAACAACAGTGATATTAATATTGAGTGCTCCTGCCCTGAGAGCAGCGTATAGTTCAGTAAAAATTACAGTGATAATAATATTGAGTGCTCCTGCCCTGAGAGCAGCATATAGTGCAGTAAAAATAACAGTAACATGAATATTGAGTACTCCTGCCCTGAGAGCAGCTTATAGTACACTAAAAATAAGTTATATTAATATTGAGTACTCCTGCCCTGAGAGCAGCTCATAGTACACTAAAAATAAGTTATATTAATATTGAGTACTCCTGCCCTGAGAGCAGCTCATAGTACACTAAAAATAAGTTATATTAATATTGAGTATTCCTGCCCGAGAGCAGTGCTAATGCTAATGCTAACGCTAACTGAGATGATGAAATATCACAGAGATTTGAACGAGTTCTGTTGTCGCTCATATCGGTTTCACAGACAGCGCGGTAGTATTGGAAAAGCATGTTTAACTGCAGTTACCTCATTAGCAGCTTTGGTGCGATCGACTGATGAAGCAGTCTAATGAAAATGCATACTATATGATATATTTAGTCATGATTATTTGTTCTGTGCATCAATGTTCACTAATTATCTCACTAAACATTAGAGATGTTTATTTTTTTTTCCTGAAAATACATGGTAAATCCACTTACCTTGTTATAAATGCCTCCCACGAAGCTCCATTAACGTATCTGTCTGAAGTATTCCCTCCACACGTCCAAATTTCCTGACCCAATTTCATGGGTTGAATCTGTGAACCAATAATTTTCCTTTCTGCCCTCAGAACATGTTTGAGTAAGTAAAACTCCCATCTGCCTTTATCGCCTACCTGGACGATTTCGGGGCTGGCTGGGACACGAGGGGGCGCCACACTCCAGCGACAGGCTCGACGCGCCGGCCTAGGTGATGATTCGACACGGGGCAGAGCAGCTCTGGAGGACGCAGGAGGGCACCAACCACGACAAGCAGACTGGGGATTGGCATGCGGCGGAGTGGTTGCAGATAGTGCATCATGCCGGGGCAAGATGTGTTGGATGGCCTCGGTCTGCTTTCTGTACTGCCTCGACAGTGTCACCGAACAGTCCAGCCTGGGAGACGAGAGCATTGAGAAAGCGCACTTTGTCACTCATCTCAGCAAGGCTGAGCCATAGATGGCGCTCTTGGCCCACAAGTGTGGACATCGCCTTCCCGAGGGACCGCACTGTGACTTTCGTTGTGACAGAGGGAGCCCCTCCCATCCCTGTGAGGAGAAAGAGGTGCGACCGCATGTTTACACGCTCAAAACGAACTGCTTTTTTTTGTATTTTAATTTTTTTTCATAGTGGCACAAACTGGAGAGAGTGTGTGCTGTTCTGGGCAATATGTTTGTCTTGTAATAGTTTGACATATCAATAAACATTGGGAAATTTGTAAGTATTTTTTATTTTTATATATATTCCTGTAGTTCAACTGGCAGAGCTAAGAATGACAAGTTTGTAGGGTCCATTTACAGGAAACATAAAAGTGATTAATTGTATACCTTTAATACACTATAAATACACGGTAAATGTTACAGAAGCAAAATTGAATAGTAGAAAAATACTGCATGTTTGAATAATTATCAGAGGTGTTTTTGTTTTGTTGTTTTTTTGTAACATTTTGACTTTTTTCACACAGTATATGCATACTTTTGAGTTTAAATATTGTACATTAATTAATATTAGTGTAAACAATGTATACGATCGGAACCATTACGCCCTTGTTTGAAAAAAAACAAAACAAAACAAAAAAACACTGAAATCAACTAATCTATTGCTGCATCAGGTTAACCACACGATGCTGTTGTTGCAGTTTTATATTGAGTGGAGACAACTAAATCTGTAACTGATAATCTGTCCATTCACCACAAGAACCAGGAAGATCCTGTCATATATGGACAAGTAAGTGTGATGCCTCTGCTCAACTGGGTTGCCATTGGCTTTGAAGTTCCCTTGGCACTCGCAGACCTCGCTGTGATTGGACTATCTTTTAACCCAAATTAAAAAAACGCTTAATGTTGCAAAGTACGCTTTGCTGTTATTATGTCAGTAATACCTTCAGTTAACAATGCAGTGTTGCTATGTCATGAGACATTACCACTATCCCGAAATCGTAACCCTAACCCTGAGGATAACTTCATTAAACTACAAATACCAGCACTGCGTTCTATTGTTAAAATACAATCTTTTTTGAACAAACGTATATCATTTTTTAGATTGTCTTTTCAACAACTTGTCAATATGTAAGGTGCAAGTCATAGTTATCTTAGCATAAGAATAGACCCCCAAAAAATCTACATCAGTGCCTTTTTGGAATGGGCTCCATTTATTTCATTAGATCAGGAGCAAGAATACAGTGTTGACAGTAAACAAAGACACCAGTTTAAACAACTTATATATATTTTGACACTTCATTGTACTATTACACAATGTCAATTTGTCATTCAGTAAGACAAGGCACAGACAGTGTGTGGTTAATGGTGCAAAATCCACACTATTCATGCAGTGCAAATAATCATAATATAAAAGACCTCATTTGTATCTCTGTGTCAAAAATGTCTAATCTTTGTCCTCTTCAGGTGCTAAACATTAGTAATGTCCATGCTCATCTTGCTTATAATACAGTCAGGGGCGTAGCAACCGCGGGGGACATAGAAACAGGTGATTCTGTCCCCCGCACTTTTTTGACCCACCGCCAATATTTCCACCCGCGTTCTCTGTTTTGTTACTTAGATTTGAGTGAACTAACATTCAGCCAATCACAAGGCGAGTCATCTCTTGGGCGCGTCTGCCATGAGCTTCAAATCTCCCGTTTCTCTCGCAGTTTCGTTCATTCACTTCTTTGCTCTTTGGCGGTCTGGGGTAAAATGCACCCCAGAAAAAAGCAGAGGACGATTAGGCATATGTCTAACGTTACACTGGATGCGAGCGATGCGAGCGATGCGATCATGCGTGTCACTTTTGTTGTGTCGTGCTGATTACGTCCAACTGTTAAGAAATTAGATACAAGTTATTGTTCAAGTGTAGTGTAACTGAAATATTGTCCATAAAATATCTTTATTCCATAAAAAGTGTATTTTATATCATAAAAATATATAGATGTCCACAGTAGTCTCAAAATCCCAAGTCTTGAAGTTACTTTTCAAATTTGAGTATGATATCACAAAATAGGTTCCTATTCTGAAATGGCTGCTACGCCTCTGGAATACTAAAAATATATATTTTGGAGGATGTTGGTAAGAAAAGAGTTTCAGTTCCTGTTGACTTTATTTGAATATTTGGTCAGCACAAATGGGAACTGAAACAGTTTTGTTACCAACATATTGTTCCACAGATTGTACAGTTCCTCTGCAATTAAAATTGATAATTTCACTTGAAATACACGATATTGCCAAAAGTATTGGCAACCCCCTTCTAATGAACAGGTTTGGCTACTTTAGTAATTTCCATGAATACAAATCTTAATGTTTAAAGGGGTCATATGATGAAATTTCATGTTTTCCTTTGTCTTTGGAGTGTTACAAGCTGTTTGTGCATATGTAAGATCTGTAAAGTTGCAAAGATTAAAGTCTCAAACCCAAAGAGAGATTCTTTATAAAAGTTTAGACTCTGCCACACCCTCCTAAAACGGCTCATTCAAACACGCCCCAGATGTCTACGTCACAGTGTGGGAAGATTTGCATAACACCGCCCAAATGTATACACAAAGAAAGAAGGCGTAACTTTTATTCTCGCTGTAGTATTGTTGTCGTGGAGACGCTGTGTTTCGTTGTGAAAGTGAAAGTACTTTGTTTAGCCTTCCAGAAGAGGACACAACTAGAAATCAGTGGTTAAGTTATATTTACAACACTGTTCCAGAACAGTTCAACGCAAATATTTTGCAAACATTTCATGGAGGACTGTTTCCTGAACATAGGACCGAGAGTAGCCTACAATGTGAACACTTTGAATGGCTGTGAACTCTATAAAGTGGGACAATTCCAACATCACAAGGACAGTCTGGTGCTTCTGACTCACATACACGTGTGACTGTAAATGCAGACCTTGAGCCAAAAACTCATCACCAAACACCAATAAAGTGCCTGTAAGTACGCTTGTAGCGCTTTGAAGCGCCTGTAAGTACGCTTCAATATTTAAAGAATTTGCTACTGACTATTCAAACGAGAGTTTTGAGCAGTGTAGAGTAGTGCTTGTTGTTTGTCGTTTCTCCGATCACAAATGCAGACATGGTAATGTTGACGTAGCGCAGCGCAATGCGTTAATCGAATGAGTCATTACAATCAGTATTTATGTCCTCACTGAATGCAACAAATGCCTCGTTTAAAGCGGGTTTTATTGTTTTAGTCTCGTTGCGCCGGGACACAGCACCACACAACATGGTAAGGGGCGTAACATTTCCGTCACACGCTTGAGGTATTCGGCCAATCACAACGCACCGAATAGCTGGCCAATCAGAGCACACCTCGCTTCTCAGAACGATGAGCTTTTGTAAAAATGTGCACGTTTCAGAAAGGCGGAGCATAGAGGAACAACATTAATGTACACTATGTGGAAAATAATGTGTTTTTTGAACCTTGGACTACGTAAACACATTGCATTACACCAAATACACAAAATAATGTTATTTTTAGCAATATCATATGACCCCTTTAAGCATATAATGATATTTTAGGGAATTGTGTGCTTCTAATTTTAAAGCAACAGTTTGGACAGGACCCTTTTCTATTCTAACATGACAATGTCTCTGTGTATAAGGCACGGTTCAAACAGACATGATTGATTCTGTCAGTGTGGAAGAACTTGACTGGTCTGCATAAAACCAAGTCCTAATCCCAGTTTAACACCTCTGGTGTGACTGTAAATGCAGACCTTGAGCCAAAAACTCATCACCAAACACCAATGACTTATACATACACTATATGGGCAAAAGTATTGTTTTTTTTGCAGTGGGACTACACCAGGACTGTTACTGCTGGCCAGAAAGACATCATACACAGACTGCTTATAGACTGCACTTTCCTTCGTGAACCATTCCCTTTTTCTGTTGTTTTTAACTTATGCTTTATGGTAATAAAGTGCCTGTTGTAATGTGATCTACCTCTTGAGTGTCTGTGTTGATGCCTCGCCCTCCATGGTGAACTGGTGTCATACTGAGTTAAGATTGGTAAAACATACTGAGTCCTTGGTCTCAGCCCTGCTAAAAAAAACAATAGAAGCCCAATAGAAACCATCACAGAAATTCCAATGGTTTCCACTAAAATACCATTCTAAACCATTAGATTTTTCCAGTAAAACCATTACAAAATTCCTTTTTGTAGTGTGTTTTGGGCATTTTTCCAATAGGATTTAACATCCCACCAAAAGAATCCATCACACACCAGTAGACACCATTATAGTTTCAATTAAAACCAATACAATTCCCATTTTAACCATTAAATCCATTACATTTTCTATTGTGTTTTGGGCAGGGTTCTATTGTTTTTTTCAGCAGGGAGTAAAATACAGGTGGCGTAGTCAGCTACCTATTGTCTTAGAAACTGCCCTGTAAGAATATATTGGTGTAACATTAAGCATGGTGTGTCATTTCATTTTTATGCTGATGACATCCAAATCTACCTGCTCTCGAGGAAAAATTATAAATGATATCGCTGAATACGTGTTTGTCTGATATTAAGGGTGCTTTCACACCTGTAGATCGATTGCTTTATTCCGAAACAGGGATTAAAATAATTACAATGTTGTTTTTTATTCTTGGTGCGGTTCACTTTCATACGGCAAAGTTTCTAAACAGACCAAAAATGTTAATACAAATCACGTGCGAGTAAACTGTCGTCTCATTGGTCAAAGTTCCACGGTTTATTTTCAAATACTGTTCATAGCTGTCATCCGTCAGGATGGAAATACAACAGCTTCGAGGGCTTATTGTTGTTTTTTTTTGTAGCTGTCATTATATTAATTTATAATTTTGAGCAGGAATCCAGGATTCGTTGGGAAAACATTGTTAAAATGCACCTACTACAAAGAGTAATAAGACGGCATTGTAAAATGAAAAGGTGCCCTTTGATTTTGAATGGCGAGGACGTGCTCACCCATTGACATCATCTACTGCTTTTCACGGAACTTACATAATTACCCATTATACACTGTGATATAGCCTGGTCCGTTGGATCGGATTGCTTTCTCACTACAACCAAACCACTCCAGAGTTCGTTTTCAGTCGACCCAAGACCACCTCGTTCAGGGGATCTCGGACCGATAGTTTTGATGCGGATCCGAATGCAATTGCTGCGTTCACATATGCCCAAACGAACTGAGCTAAGGGGGGAAATGCACCAGGTTTCGAAACAACGGGCCAGGTGTGAAAGCACCCTAAGTCTTGGTTCTCTTCAAACTTTTTACATCTTAATGAGGGCAAAATTGTGTTTGGGCCTTCGGGAACCCCCGATTGTGATTTGGGAGATCTGGACTCCTACAGAAATCTGGCTGTGAAAAATGCGGGTGTTACTTTCAATTCTGCACCCAAGTTCGATAAACGGATAAATTCTGTAGTTAAATCCAGTTTCTTTCAATTAAGAATGCTATCAAAAGCCAAAAGTTTTTTTTTATCGTTTCAAGAGTTTGAGAGAGTGATCCATGCATTTGTGTCATCACGGCTTGATTATTGTCATTCCCTTTACCTGGGAATAAGTCAATCAAATATAAATAGACTTCAGATGGTTCAAAATGAAGCTGCCAGACTTTTGACTGGCCCCAGCAAACTTGATCATATCTCCAAAGTATTATACTGTTTGCCCTGGTTGCAGGTCTGTTACAGAATTGAGTTTAAAATTTCACTGTTTGTTTTTAAAGTTCTGAGAGGAACAGCTCCTGAATATCTCTGTGATCTTTTAAACCCAAATACATCTGTTAGATGGCTGAGGTCTTCTGAGCAAAGAGTGCTGATGGTCCCGAGATCTAAATTGAAGTTGAGGGGTGACCGTGCCTTTTCGATTGCTGGGCCTAAATTATGGAATAGCCTTCCAGTCTCCCTCCGATTAGTCTTTTCAGAATCTGAATTTAAATCCAAGTTAAAAACTTTTTCCAAGGATTATAACTGTCCTTAGAGTATAAGGATCTGTCACCTATCAGTGTTTTCTTTTCTTTTTTTTCTTGATTTTCTCCTCTTTAGTGTGTTTCGGTCAAAACTGTTTATATTTGTTTCTATGTCTTTTTTAGCAAGGTTTTGTACAGCACAGTGGTCAACTGTTTTTTTTTTTTTGTGCTTTGTAAATAAATTTTGATTTGATATTGATTTGATTTGAAATTTGAATCTGTAAAGATTACTTTTATTTGTATCCACTCATATTAGCAACAAAATGTTGTGCGTTTGGTAAAATAAAGAAAACAAACAGGGTGCACTTTCTGCCGTCTCGGTCTCTGTTATCTTCTTTTTTAGATGCGTCTGAAAAATGAACACACAGCGAATACTTGACACACAGACATGAGAGATATATCTAGAGAAAGCTTGAATTGTCTACTTTTAAATGAAGAAAGTCTTATCAAAAACAAATATTCTCTGATAAAGTAATCTGTATGAAACCAAAGAGAGTTCCAGTCTTTCCTGTCTGAGCTCATCATCTGTAATGTGATCAAACCCACAAGCAACTTTCACTTTTCATATGACTATCATCCACATGAGAGGCGCGAGCATGTAAACACCCACATCACCTCCGTAAACAAAGCCTGAAGATTCAAGTTCATCTTGGCTACTTGTTTCTGGAAGAAAACGCACTGAGAGGAATAAGCCAGGATTTACCTCAGAAGAAAAATCTGATAAGCAAGTCTTTTATTACTTGCATTAGTTGTTATTGTGTTATTGTGATGTAAACACATTTTACTAGTTAGACTTTTCCCAAACTATAATTCCTGACTACATGTATAATAAAGTGAAACATTTTGAAGTATGTTTAATTTCATTGCATTTAAATTTCTCACAACACCAGGATGTTTTTTTTTTAAATGTTCTATAAAATATAAAACCATCAGATATAAAAGTAGAAGACGAGTGTTTACACTGTAACACTATGAATGTTAGAGTCTAAAGCTCTAAAGTTCGGACATTCAGACTTCTGCATTCAATAACTTTCTAATTATATGTGCAATAAAGTTAATGTTTGCAAATTCTAATCAGCGACATAATATTTACAACCAACGATTGTCAACCTACAACTGTTTTAATGTCATATTTACTGCTGAATGTCCGCTGAATGTCCAATGTAGTGTGCTTAACAGAGTAATTGAAAGCAGAAGTCCGAATGTGCCAATATAAAACCAACTTTACCCAAGTAGCGGTGGGCCTGGAATCGTTCGGGTGACGGCTGTCGAGTGATCGTTGGACTACAGCAACGCATTCCCAAGTTTACTCTCTGTGCTGGTGAATCCCGATTGCCTTAGGCCGGGCATACACTGTGCGATTTCAGCAAGGTATCAACTCACATTGTATGAGAAGATTGCATGCGATGTAAAGCCAAAGCTCACGATTTATGTGCTCACACTATACGGTCCGATTATCGAGCGTGATAAAAAAAAATACTCGGGTTGTGCTTGCGCAGACGATGACACCGTATATGGAGGATAGCCAGAGATAAGTTAAATTTATTTATTTTTTTAATAAAATTGGTTATATCGTGAGGATTTGGCATTGCCAATTAATGTATTAAATTATTGTTATTATTATTATTATTATTGTAGCTTTATTATTAAATTTATAGGTCTACAATGAATTTGTCCCGAAATAATTGCGCATTTACCGCACAACTGAGACGCGGATAATAAAAGATTAATTTAGATTACTCCTCACTGAAAATCATTTAAAACCTTTAGATATATTAATAGGCCTATAATTAAAATTCTCAGCCATCTAGCTAGCCTTTTCAGACTCCGAACACTGAATGAACAGCTTAATGAATAATCAGTCAATGAAAATAAAACCTTTATTACAGACAAGGAAATTCCAAAAACAACTTGTTTAACACAAAATACTTCAATTCTGTTGTTGTTGTTTTTCACTAGGTATATCAGCCATAATAGATTTTTTTTTTTTTTTAAATAAATGAAGCCAATAGCCTATCCAATACTACCCAATACAGGTGCATCTCAATAAATTAGAATGTCATGAAAAAGTTCATTTTTTCTTGTAAGTTATTTCAAAAAGTGAAACTTTCATATATTTTAGATTAATCACATGTAAAGTAAAACATTTCAAAAGGTTTTTTTTATTTTAATTTTGATGATTAGAGCTTACATATCATGAAAATCAAAAATCAGTATCTCAAAATATTAGAATATTTACATTTGAGTTTCAATTAATGACCATCCCTGCAGTATAAAATCTGGGTATCACTTGTTCTTTGAAACCACAATAATGGGGAAGACTGCCGAGTTGGCAATGATCCAGAAGACGAACATTTACACCCTCCACAAAGAGGGTAAGTCACAGAGGGTCATTACTGAAAGGTGTGGCTGTTTACAGAGTGCTGTATCAAAGCATATTAAATGCAAAGTTGACTGGAAGGAAGAATTTGGGTAGGAAAAGGTGCACAAGCAACAGGGATGACCGCAAGCTTGAGAATACAGTCAAGCAAAGCTGATTCAAACACTTGTGAGAGCTTCACAAGGAGTGGACTGAAGCTGGAGTCAGTGCATCAAGAGTCACCACGCTCAGACGTCTTCAGGAAAAGGAGTACCAAGCCACTTCTGAACCAGAGACAACGTCAGAAGCATCTTACCTGGGCTGTGGAGAAAAAGAACTGGACTGTTGCTCAGTGGTCCAAAGTCCTCTTTTCAGATGAAAGCACTTCATGCTTCCTTCTGCTGACAAGCTTTATGGAGATGCTGATTTCATTTACCAGCAGGACTTGGCACCTGCCCACACTGCCAAAGGTACCAAAAGCTGGTTCAATGACCATGGTGTCACTGTGCTTGATTGGCCAGCAAACTCGCCTGACCTGAACCCCATAGAGAATCATAGAGAATCATAGAGAATCTATGGGTTATTGTCAAGAGGAAGATGAGAGACACCAGACCCAACAATGCAGATGAGCTGAAGGCCACTGTCAAAGAAACCTGGGCTTCCATACCACCTCAGCAGTGCCACAAACTGATCACCTCCATGCCACGCCGAATTGAGGCAGTAATTAAAGCAAAAGGAGTCCCTACCAAGTATTGAGTACATATACAGTAAATGAACATACTTTCCAGAAGGCCAACAATTCACTAAAAATGTTTTTTTATTGGTCTTATGAAGTATTCTAATTTGTTGAGATGGTGGATGGGTTTTTGTTAAATGTGAGCCTAAATCATCACAATTAAAAGAACCAAAGACTTAAACTACTTCAGTCTGTGTGCATTGAATTTATTTAATACACGAGTTTCACAATTTGAGTTGAATTACTGAAATAAATGAACTTTTCCACAACATTCTAATTTATTGAGATGTACCTGTAAGGTTACAATTAGGCGTATCAACTTTAGGATGATCAACACTCAACTTTAATAATAATAATAATAATAATAAAAGTATGCAAACAGGTAAACTGCACATAATGCAGTTTTTAAATTAATTTATAAATAATACAATTTGCAGGCTATTTGTTAAAATATATTTGTAACCCTCTTATTGACACCTACGGAGTGTAGATGGTGCACAGGAACCTGCATGGTAGCCCAGCTCTTAGATGGAGAAATATACTGAATTTTCAAGTATGGCTGCTATTAATGCAGTGAAACAAAAAAGTTTTAAATAACAAAAGCGGTGCCTCCTTTCCAACACTTATACAGTAAAGTATAAATAAATACCAGCAAATATACTTCTGATTAAAGTCAAGTATTTATTAACAGATCTTGGATTAAACTAAAGGTTTTCACTAAACAAAACACAGTCTCCTTAACCCTCTAAGCGCCAAAGTCGCAAAATTGCGACAAGACGTCATACTTCATAAAATAGACTGTAGTTCCTAATCTGGTGTAATATCTCATTTGTATTCCCTACCACTAGATGGCAGACATGTAGTACTTCGATTCTAGACCAAAAGTGTTCGAGGAAATAGCAGAGCAAGTGAGCTATCGTGTCATTGATGCGGAAGCAGTTCAGTTCATGGCGTGTGAGTAAATTGTGAGATTTGTGAGAGAAAATCGCCAAATGGCTAATAAAAAGTTGTACCGTGAGGATGTGTTGCAAATGTTATTCGCCGATTCTGACTCTGAAGGGGAATATTTGCCTTTTGGAAATGACGATCGGTCGTCTAATAATTGCGCTTCTCCCGGTACATCTTTGCATGCGCAATGGTGCCGCGCGCACAAGGCGAGAGTGTTCACAAAGCACAAACAAGTGATAATTTGGACCCTTTGCCCGACAGGGATGGGGGTGGCAGGGGTGGACGTGGTCGTAGTGTCCATAGGAGAGCTGTTGCTCTCTGATGATCGGCCAGATTACGTTGTTTGTTCTGATCAAGCACGCTCAAATGGCCGCTGGCAGACAGTACAGGTGCAGTCAGTGTGGGGAAGGTCTGTGCGCTGTGACATGCAATGAGAGGTACCATACTCTCAAGAACTATAAACTGTGTCACCTAGATATCTGATTGGGCAGATCGTAATGGGTAAACTGATAAAAAAATAGGCACATTTATTTTACTATGGCACAGTAATATAGTAATAATTTACTACTTTCTCCTGTTTTACTGTGGATTTCCTCTTTTCCTTATCATTTGGAATGAGGATAAAAAGACCAAAAAAAACCATGCAAATAAGTTCAAACATCCATTCAATATCTATTATTTCCTGAATATTACTGATGAATTGATCAAAAAGTAGGCTACTGTTCACATGCGTTTTACTATTATATAGTATAGTAATACCTGCTAGAAAGAGACACCTGCTGCCCTACACTCCTCTCATGATCAGCGGGACCCCTGTGGAGAGAGTAAGCAGCTTCAAGTACCTCGGCGTAAACATCTCCGAGGACCTGACTTGGACTGCACACATCCAAACACAGGTCAAGAAAGCCAGGCAAAGACTGTACCATCTGCGACAGCTGAGAAAATTCAGGGTCTCACCAACAATCCTGAAAACTTTCTATGCAGGGACCATAGAAAGTGTTTTGACTCAGTGCATCTCAGTGTGGTATGGAAACAGCTCCAGCCAAGACTGCAAAGCCTTGCAGAGAGTTGTGCGCTTAGCTGAGCGTATCTCTGGGTCGGCTCTCCCCTCTCTGCAGGACATCTACATCAAACGATGCAGAGGCAGAGCTGATAAAATCATCAAAGACTCTAATCACCCTGGTAACTGTCTTTTCACTAGGCTGCCATCTGGTAAGCGCTTCCGCTGCCTGATGGCAAAAACAGAGAGACTCAGGAGGAGTTTCTTCCCCACGGCCATCAGGCTCCTGAACTCAAAGTCAGCCTCTTAAAAACATCATCTGACTTACTTCAAATCACTAATCACACACTCATTATTACTCTCTACCTCATAACTACCTCATAACTGTCAGTGTAATTTGCTCATTTGCACACTTGCACACTTGCACACAACACGTTCTGTATCTTGTAAATCGTGTCTTATTTTTATATTTATTTTATTTTTGTGATTGGCTGCTTCATGTCAACCATGTATAACCTGTTGCACATTCCTCTCTGTACAGTCATGCTTATATTAATATTTAATTCTACAGCTTACTGTTATGCACATTCTTTTACATTTTATATTTTATTCTTTATATCTTATTTTTCATTCATCTTATCTTATGTTTACTTCCCTTGTGTTGTTTTTTCAATATTTGCACTGTCCATGGAGCGGACCCGACTCTCATTTCACTGCTGGTTATACAGTCTCTGTATAGTCGTGTATGTGACAAATAAAACTTGAAACTTGAAACTTGAAACTTGAAACTTAATATAGTAATAATTTAGTACTTTCTCCTGTTTATTGTTGGTTCCCTCTTTTCTGATAATTTGGAATGAGGATAAAAAGACAAAAAAGTATAATATATTAAAATTATTATTTAAACACGTTTTAATTAATACAAAGGAACGATAAAAAGTGATACATTTCTTAATTCATGGACATAATTTTCGGCATGTCATGGGCTCTGTATACGGGAATAAATGTGTTAAAAAAGGACAGATAACGAATAAGTATGTGTGACCTGCTGAAATACATCAGCGAATTATTAAATGGCCTTTCATAATGTGAGTATAGTGCCAAAATATGTGTTAGAACTAGGCCTAGCCTATAACGTTCAACAATAATCTTTTTTTTTTATTTTTATTTTTTTATATGGCTTAATGCACACCTCCTTAAATGTAATCTAAACATTCCAAGTTAATATCCTACTTTGTGTACGATTTCTAGTTTTTCATGTTACAGTTTTGGCCTATTAATCTTGATTTCTCACAACTTATTTTGTTCAAGGTTTTTTTTTTTTTTAATGGTGTGAGTCAGAGTAAATTGCGACGCAAATAGAGTCTCATGAACGCGCAGCCTTGTACAGAGGACCAAAGGCCAAGGTCAGGATTTTTCGTTCAAAAACTTTCATTAGCCTGTAGATCGAGATGAAAGAACCTTAATACAACATAAGGAAATTGAGTAGTTTCAATGGTTTTCATAATGAATGTTTAACAACCATAACATGCAGTAAGAGCCTTTGTGTAAATTTAATTATTTTTATATTTATTTTTGATGCGTTAGGCTGCAGCCTACAACTATCCATCATTTTGGAATTAACTTTCTAAAAATTAATTTAAAATTAATTTTCTAATGATTTTTAAGGATGTTATAATGTTAAATTATAATGTTATTGTTGTTTTATTTCATTATTTGATCTCCGTTTACAAAACAAAATATAATTCCAGTCAGTTTGCAAACTGTCCCTTTGCGCATCCTGGCGGTAGTGTCGAGAACGACTTTAACACGCGACTGACTTGCAGTTAACGTCGTGGCCCTGCGGCAGCGGTACACACGGCAGTAATAGGCATTTTGGTTGTTTACCTACTGTATATGGAACTTACAACGCCTAGTTTTACTATGCATAACCTCATCTGCATATCATTTCCATGCATATTCCCATCCACACCATGTTTAACACCGTCAAAGACAAAATACATTAAGGAAATATGAGATACGGACTATAAATGTCATTTGTGCCAAACATTAATTTTTATTAGTAAAATCATCCAATATCCTTGTTATGTTTAGAATAAATATATAAAAATATTCATAAAAACAAAACTGTTTAAAATGGTTATCAGATAAATATGTTAGAATAAAGTTGATCTCATTCTTTTACACTGGCCAAATAGTGTTTCAGTTGTTTTAAACAATTCAAATCAAATTAAATTTATGCAGTTTTTCTGATAAGATTAACATATTTTAGCTATTTTTAGTGGAAACAGATAGGCCTATATGTATTGCAGTGTAAATACAACTCTGTCTGACTCTGTGCATCACTGACAAAGTATTTTAAAAAGAAACGTGCAAATCTTACCATTTTCTTCAAGTTGTATCCTTCAAATACAGTGTTGTTTTTTATAATGTTGTGGAGATGCCTCCACATGACATCAACACCTCCGTGCAGCGGTGTTTGTCCAGTAAGCTATTATCATTGGAACTTTTCAATCCAGACAATGGACCGTTCGACCACCAAATCCATTTACATTTACATTTAATCATTTAGCAGACGCTTTTATCCAAAGCGACGTACAAATGAGGAGAACAATAGAAGCAATCAGACCATCGAGAGAGCAACAGTATACAAGTGCCATGACAAGTCTCAGTTAGTCTAGCACAGTACACGTAGCTAGGATTTTTTTATTTTTTAAATCGAATAGGTAAGTGTTTAGTCAAGTGCTGGCGAAAAAGATGTGTCTTTAGATGTTTTTTGAAAATGTCTAAAGACTCAGCTGTTTGAATTGAGATCGGGAGGCCATTCCACCAGCTGGGCACAGTCCAGGAAAAGGTCCGTGAGAGTGATTTGGTACCTCTTTGGGATGGCACCACAAGGCGTCGTTCACTTGCAGAATGCAAGCTTCTGGAGGGCGCATAAGTTTGAACTAGCAAGTTTAGGTATATTGGTGCAGTGCCAGTTGTGGTCTTGTAGGCAAACATCAGTACCTTGAATTTGATGCGAGCGGCTATTGGTAGCCAGTGTAACCTGATGAAGAGAGGGGTAACGTGAGCTTTTTTCGGCTCATTAAAGACCACTCTGGCTGCTGCATTCTGGATCAGTTGCAGAGGCTTGATAGTACATGCGGGAAGGCCCGCCAAGAGAGCATTACAATAGTCCAGTCTGGAGAGAACAAGAGCTTGGACAAGGAGTTGTGCGGCTTGCTCTGATAGGAAGGGCCTAATCTTCCTAATGTTGTATAAGGCAAATCTGCACGACCGGGCCGTTGTAGCAATATGGTCTGTGAAGCTTAACTGATCATCGATCACAACTCCAAGGTTCCTGGCTGTCCTGGAAGGAGTTATGGTTGACGAACCCAGCTGTATAGAGAAGTTGTGGTGAAGTGATGGGTTGGCGGAGAACACAAGCAGTTCTGTCTTAGCAAGATTGAGCTGAAGGTGATGGTCCATCATCCAGCTAGAAATGTCACTCAGACAGGCTGCAATGCGAGCAGTTACCGTCGGATCATCTGGTTGGAATGAGAAGTAGAGTTGAGTGTCATCAGCATAGCAGTGGTAGGAAAAGCCATGCTTCTGAATAACCGATCCTAATGACGACATGTAGATGGAGAAGAGAAGTGGTCCAAGCACCGAGCCTTGAGGAACTCCAGTAGCAAGAAGTTGTGATTTTGAAACCTCACCCCTCCAAGACACCCTGAAGGACCTATCTGAGAGGTAAGACTCGAACCACAGGAGGGCGGTTCCTGAGATGCCCAACTTTCTGAGGATGGACATGAGGATCTGGTGGTTAACTGTGTCAAAGGCAGCAGACAGATCCAGCAAGATGAGTACAGAGGATTTGGAAGCTGCTCTTGCCAGTCTCAGGGCCTCTGTAACCGAGAGTAGGGCAGTCTCAGTTGAGTGGCCAAATTCCCTCCACTGGCTCTTGTCTATCATGGCCTCCTAATAATCCCCATCCACTTGATTGGCTCTATCTCTCTCTCCTCTCCACCTGTAGCTGGTGTGTGGTGAGCGCACTGGCGCCGTTGTGCTGTGGCTGCCATCGCATCATCCAAGTGGATGCTGCACACTGGTGGTGGTTGAGGAGTGACCCCCCACATGATTGTAAAGCGCTTTGGGTGTATGGCAATACACAATAAAGCGCTATATAAATGCATCATTCATTCATTCATTCATTCTGAAGCCAGATTGGTTGTTGTCCAGAATGTTGTTCTGTGCAAGAAACAGAGAGAGTTGGTTGAACACAACTCGCTCAAGTGACTTTGCAATGAATGGAAGAAGGGATACCGGTCTGTAGTTTTCTGAAAGTGCTGGATTTAGAGCAGGTTTTTTAAGCAGTGGGCTTACCCGAGCCTGTTTAAATGCTGTGGGAAATGTACCAGTGTGAAGCGAGGTGTTGATAATGTGAGTAAGCGCAGGTATGACCGAAGAATAAATGGCTTGAAGGAGGTGAGTGTGGATAGGATCTAGCGGACAAGTAGTGGGATGATTGGAAAGGATGAGTTTGGAAACCTCCGTCTCCGAGAGAGGAGAAAAGGAGGTGAGAGATTGTGTATTTGTCGTTATGAATTTATTATTAGTTTGTGGTGTGAGGAATTGGTCACTGATGGTTTTTGTTTTATTTGTGAAGAAAGTTGCATAGTCATCAGCTGTAAGAGTTGATGAAGGAGGAGGGGGAGGAGGACAGAGAAGAGATGAGAACGTTTTGAAGAGTGCGCGGGAGTCGGAACAGTTGTTAATTCTGTTGTGGTAGTATGTCATTTTAGCAGTGGAGACATTTGCAGAGAAGGAAGAGAGGTGTGACTGATACACCCTAAGGTCGGTAGAGTTTTTGGATTTGTGCCATTTCCTCTCTGCAGCCCTTAGTTTAGGCAAGGCAAGGCAAGGCAAGTTTATTTATATAGCACATTTCATACACAGTGGTAATTCAAAGTGCTTTACATAAAAGAAAGTGAAATAATCATTCACAGCAATAAAAACAAGGAATTAAAAATAATAAAACAAGGAATTTTAAAATGATATAGAAATTGATTTAAAATGAAATTTAAAACAGTTAAATAGAAAAGGATTATACATAAAATACAATGCAGTCAGTTTGGACGTAGCACAGTGCTTATTCAACAAATGCACAGCTAAATAGATGAGTTTTGAGACTGGATTTAAATGTGGCTAATGCTTTAGCACATCTGATCTCTTCTGGAAGCTGGTTCCAGCTGCGGGCGGCATAATAGCTAAAAGCGGACTCCCCTTGTTTTGTGTGAACCCTTGGTATTTCTAACTGACTCGATCCTAATGATCTGAGTGGTCTGTTAGGTTTATATTCAGTGAGCATATCTGCAATGTATTTAGGTCCTAGGCCATTGAGTGACTTATAAACGAGTAAAAGTACTTTAAAATCAATCCTAAATGTAACTGGAAGCCAGTGTAAGGTCATGAGGACTGGTGTGATATGCTCAGATTTTCTGGTTCTAGTCAGAATCCTGGCAGCAGCATTCTGGATGAGCTGCAGCTGTCTAATGGTCTTCTTTGGAAGGCCGGTGAGGAGACCATTACAATAATCCACCCTTCTGGTGATAAAGGCATGAACAAGTTTCTCCAAGTCGTGACTGGAAACAAAACATCTAATTCTTGCAATGTTTTTGAGATGATAGTATGCTGATTTAGTTACTGCTTTGACATGACTACTAAAACTAAGGTCTGTCTCCAGAATCACCCCAAGATTTCTGACTTGATTTTTAGTTGTTTGACCCCTAGAGTCAAGGTATGCATTCACCTTGATAACTTCATCTTTGTTTCCAAATGCAATGACTTCAGTTTTCTCCTTGTTTAACTGAAGAAAGTTTTGGCACATCCAACTGTTAATTTCATCAATGCATTGGCAGAGGGAGTCAATGGGGCTATAATCATTTGGAGATAAGGCTAGGTAGATCTGGGTATCATCAGCATAGCTGTGATAGGCAATTTGGTTCTTCCTCATTATCTGACTTAGTGGGAGCATATACAGGCTAAACAAGAGCGGTGCAATAATTGAGCCTTGTGGGACTCCGCATGTCATGGACGTCCAATTAGACTTATGCTCTCCTATACTCACATAATAACCTCTCCCTTCTAAGTATGACCTGAACCATTTGAGTGCCATCCCAGAAAGCCCGACCCAGTTTTACAGTCTCTCTAGAAGTATGTTATGATTGACAGTGTCAAACGCAGCACTAAGATCTAGTTGTACCAACACTGATATTTTGCCAGAATCAGAATTAAAGCGAATATCATTTATTATCTTAATGAGTGCTGTCTCTGTGCTGTGATGCACGCGGAAACCAGATTGAAAATTATCCAAGTATCCATTTGAGGTTAAGTAGTTGTTCAGCTGATTAAAAACTACCTTTTCAATAATCTTACCTATGAAAGGAAGATTTGATATTGGTCTATAGTTGCTCAACATGGTGTTATCAAGATTGCGCTTTTTCAGAGGGGTTTAACAACTGCAGTTTTCAGGGAGTTTGGAAAAGTCCCAGAAAGAAGTGAGGTGTTCACCACTTCTAAGAGATCTGCTTCTAAACAGTTAAGCACACTTTTGAAAAAAGATGTGGGAAGTGTGTCAAGATAGCAGGTTGACGATTTAAGATGCTGTACTATTTCTTCCAAAATTTTGCTATCAATTGTTTTAAAAACAGACATAGTCACTTCTTTTTGAGATTGCTGTCGAATCTGTGTGACCTCTGTATTACAGGAAGATGTGCCAATCTCCTTTCTGATATTACTGATCTTCTCTGAAAAGAAGGAAGCAAACTCATTGCATTTGCTGTCAGAGAGCATTTCACTGGGAATCTGACTTGGGGGTTTGTCAGTCTCTCAACAGTAGCAAAAAGAGTGCGGGTGTTGGTTAAGTTACTGTTTATAAGGTTTGAGAAGAAGGTCTGTCTAGCTGTGGCTAGTTCCAAATTGAAAGCATGAAGGCTGTCTTTATAGATCCTATAGTGTATTTCAAGTTTCGTCTTCCGCCACATCCGCTCAGCTTTTCTGCATTGTCTTTTCATATTCTGAACTGCTGTTGATTTTCTCCATGGTGATTTTTGTCTGCCATTCTTCTTGCTGACCTTTATCGGTGCAATATCATCAATAACATTCTTAACTTTTGAGTTAAATGAATCCAGGAGAAGATCAACAGAGTCTGCAGAAATGCTTGGTGTTAAAGATATTGCCTTCATAAATAGCACACTAGTGTTCTCATTAATGCATCTCTTTCTGACAGAGACAGATCTAGATTCAGTGGTGACAGAGATCAATATATCAAATAAAATACAGAAGTGATCAGACAGAGCTACATCCTTAATAACAATGGATGAAATGTTTAGACCTCTACTGATGAGTAAATCTAGAGTGTGTCCACGATTGTGTGTGGGTCCATGCACATGCTGAATCAGGTCAAAAGTGTTTAAAACAGTTATAATTTATTTTGTAGTTTTGATTTCAGCATTATCTATGTGAATATTAAAATCCCCTGCAATAGCAAAACAGTCAAACTCTGAGGAAATCATTGATAACAGTTCTGTGAACTCTTCAACAAAGGCTGGAGAGTATTTTGGAGGCCTGTAAATTATGATAAACAGAATGCGTGGGGCACCTTTCAGCACAATACCTAGATATTCAAAAGACAAGTACTGACCAAATGACACTTGCTTGCATTGATAAGCATCTTTAAAAATAGCAGCTACACCTCCACCTCTCCTAACAGTCCTGCAGACACTTATAAAATTAAAGTTAGAGGCTAGGAGGGGCTGTTTCAGTGAGGACTGTTGCACTGCAGTTGTATTCTAGCCATGTTTCAATTAGAAACATAAAATCCAGGTTGTTTGTGGTTATTAAATCATTGATCACAAATTATTTATTTTTTAGTGAGCGACTGTTTAAAAATGCTAACTTGATGTAATTACATTTTGTCTCTACAGCAATCTTAGACTGATGCATTACAGGCCGCAGATTAGATGGGTCAGCCGTACGGCTTGAGAAGGCCTTAGACCTTCTATCACGTGATAAAACAGAAATAGAGAAGGCTACAGGCATACTGGGTTCCCGCTTGTTTTGTAAACATTTGTGAATGTTTAGCATATGTTCACGGAGAACATCGGACAACCAGGGGGCAGAGGGGGTAGCACGTGCTGGTCTGGATGAAAGGGGGCAAAAGTTGTCTAAGCAAGATATTAGAGTGAAGCAAAGAGTGTCAGTAGCACTGTTTGTGTTGAGTGCTGAAAACTGAGAGGGTGAAGGTAGTGCGGATGAAACCATTGAGGATAGGCGAGAGGGAGAGAGCGAGCATAGGTTACGTCGAAAGGTGACCTGCGAAGGAGCGTGTGCTATGTCAGGAGTTAGTGTGAGGTTAGAAGTGATGAGGAAGTGGTCTGAGGTGTGCAGTGGAGTTACTAATGTGTTGTCAGTGGAGCAGTAGCGTGTGTATATGAGGTCCAGTTGGTTACCTGATTTGTGAGTAGCTGTAGTAGACACTCGTTTGAGATCAAATGAAGTGAGAAGGGTGTTGAAGTCAGTAGCCTGGGGTTTTTCTAGGTGGATGTTGAAGTCACCGAGCAGTACCAGAGGAGTACCATCTTCAGGGAAGTTTGACAGTAACACATCCAACTCCTCCAAGAAGTCACCCAGTTGACCTGGGGGACGATACACAACTACAACGTGGATTTTAGCAGGGTGGGTAATAGTAATTGCATGAGATTCAAATGAACCGTTGCCTGTAGGAGATGGTAGAAGATCAAATTTCCAATCATTTGAAATAAGGAGACCAGTGCCTCCACCCCTCCCAATTGTGCGAGGGGTGTGGGAAAAAGTGAAATTAGTGGAGAGAGCTGCAAGAGTGGCAGTGTCCTCAGGTTTGATCCAAGTCTCAGTTAGGGCCATGAGGTTGAGACCGGAATGGGTAGCAATAGAAGGAATAAAATCTGCTTTGTTTACAGCAGACTGGCAGTTCCAGATCCAGATCCAAATCCAGCAGTGTCTGCCATATGTAGCATCTGCATATGATCCTTGATGGTCGTTGGGACTTTATGTCTTAAGAGACCCTTTTAGCCTTTTGACATTTGCATATAATTCACAGCCTGGCCCCACATTCTACCAAGCACCAGTCACTTCACAGTCATTCTACCAAGCACCAGACAAGCACCAGTCACTTTGTACAGCATTGGACTGACCTCATTCAACTACCTCTTCTGACAGTCTGAATAAAGACTGCTCTCTTTTTGTCACTTTAATAGAACAGACTTAATAAGCTCTTTGCACTACACCATTCATATTCTGCACTGTCTGTGTATTTCACTGGTTTGCACTATTTACCATGTGCCTTATGCCACTTTATCTATTTTTTTTTATTATTATTATTATTTTTATTTATATTTTTTCCTACATGTCCTTATTTGTATATTTGTGCGTTCTACTGTTAGTGTTTAGTGTTATCTGTATGCACCAGGGAGTAAGAGAGTAATGCAATTTCAATTCTCTGTATGTATGTACGGTACATGTGGTAGAATTGACAATAAAGCTGACTTTGACTTTGACTTTGACTGATATCTGGTTTAATATCTTTTAGATGTCTCTTTCTTGATATCAAAATGATCTGCTCTTTATTTTTCAAACAATGATATACACGATGTGATCGTGAAATGCATCATACTATTTTTACTGTACTGTGGGAAAATGTACACCGATTTGCCAGAACACTCATAAAACATGCAAATGAGGTGTCAAGTCGAACAAAGAAACACTTTTGTGCCTTGTTATTGGTCAAACTAACCAAAACGGATGTTACAGGGAAACCAGATAAAACTTCTCCCACACCCAAAATGCGTTTCTTCTCTTTACCTTCGGTGCCCTGGAGAACACATCACCTTGGAAAACTCGCGACTCCCCTTTTGGGGGGAGTCCGAGCTTCTGGCAGAAATAAGTTCAGTAACTTTGGCGATTTAACTTCGGACCAATCAACCCGTGGCTGGAATGACGAAGCTTTCACTCCTAAAGGAATTCATCAAGAATCTACACTGTAAAACCCAACAAGTCACGGTAACTCAAACCGTTTGAGGAAACTGATTGCCTTAAATATTTAAGTTTTTAAAACTAGCAGTTATGAGTACTCTGAACTTATTTCAGTTGAGTTCGCTAAAATAAGATAAACATTGCAATTTAGTAATTAAGTGAATAATTGAGTGATACTTGTGCATTAGTGATGAACACCTGCTGTTAACAAACAGAATCACTGAAGGAAAAGAAACACAAGAACAACTACTAACTTTAGTCACAGCCTTAGATAAAATCAACTGAAATAAAATACATTAAATATCTCAAGATCTGATTAAACAACCCCACAAACAGCATCACCAGCTCCACTTATTAATAACCAGACTGACTTTATTTCTGTCAGACATCTACAGAAGATCTTACTGAGAATTAACTAAGGTTTAGATGTGGAATTATAGTTTCATTTGAAGTAACCATGTTAGAGATCAGTGTCTGCTTTAGTTGGGCTCTTGACCCTTGACTTCTGTGTTAGTTTTTATATCTTTTTTTTCTCTGGCTGTTGTAACCATGTGTTCCTCGAACATGTTTCTTACAACTCAAAAGCTCAGAGAAAATGATCAGTAGTTGGTTGTTATGTGTTTATAATGACAATCATCTATTAGTGAAGTGATCTCGTTGAGAGTGAACATAAACTCATTGTGTGTCTAATCTCTGGTTAAATGGATGTTGTATTGATTACAGTAAAAGTGATTCTAATAGCCTGTAGTTCTGTGACAGTCAGTTAATATAAAGGACTTCCAAAAAAGTTTTCATCTATGGTAGTAACTAGACTCACAACTCATCCATGGCTCCCAGCATGCATTGCTGCATGATTTTTTTTTATTATTATTGGTCACCATTGTTGAGGTTCATAAGCTGATTCTTGATGTCTGTGTGAGTCCTAATACTACCATAGATGAAAACTTTTTGTGGACAAACTGTTTGGAAAGTCCTTTATATTGATAGACTGTCACAGAACTAAAGGCTCTTAGAATCACTTTATAATCAACACAACATCCATTTAACCAGAGACACACAATGAGTCTATGTTCACTCTCAATGAGATCAGTTCACTAATAGATGATTGTCATTATAAACACATAACAACCAACTACTGATCTTTTTCGCTGAGCTTTTGAGTTGTAAGAAACATGTTCGAGGAACACATGGTTACAACAGCCATAGAAAAAGAAGAAATAAAAAACTAACACAGAACTCAAGGGCCAAGAGCCCAACTAAAGCAGACACTGATGTCTAACATGGTTACTTCAAATGAAACTATAAATCAACATCTAAACCTTAGTTAATTCTCAGTAAGATCTTCTGTAGATGTCTGACAGAAATAAAGTCAGTCTGGTTATTAATAAGTGTAGCTGGTGATGCTGTTTGTGGGGATGTTTAATCAGATTTTGAGAGATTTAATGTATTTTATTTCAGTTGATTTCATATAAGACTGTGTCTGAAGTCAGTTGTAGTAGTTCTCGTGTTTCTCTTTTCTTCAGTGATTCTGTTTGTTAACAGCAGGTGTTCATCACTAATGCTCAATCAGCACTTAATTAATCACTTAATGACTTAACTGCAAGTTTTAAAACTTACATGGTTTAAACCAAGGGGATTGGTTTACTCAAACGGTTTGAGTTACCCTAACTTGTTGGTTTTTACAGTGTAAGCATTATGCATGCACCAGGATACTTTACTCAGCACCAACATAACCAATATGCAAGTAACCGCCTGTTAACTATTTAGATGCGCTTCTAGGCTTCGACCCCTTTTAATTAAGGTGATGTAATTCTTTGATGGTTCTAACAGGTTGTGTTTAGCTGATGTGCAAATCCTACCATTATGCTCTCTCTCTCTCTCTCTCTCTCTCTCACTCTCACTCTCACTCTCACTCTCTCTCTCTCTCTCTCTCTCTCTCTCTCTCTCTCTCTCTCTCTCTCTCTCTCTCTCTCTCTCTCTCTCCATGCCTTCCTTGTGTTGGCCTCTATGTTTAATGTGTGTATGTTTGTGTTTAGTTCAGTGTTACATATTCCCCTGTAGTGTAGTTTAATGAACATCCATATGTATTCACACTTGGTTGTCTGTGTCTGCCGCTTAGAGAAGGTCACTTTAACGTCCCGGTTTTTACTACATGCTCTGTAATGTATTAGTAAGGAAATTAATTTTTCGTGGCCAGAGAAATGATTTTCCTTAGAGTCAATAGATGATTAAAACTGTCCGTACTGCGGACGAGCAAATTTTATTATATACATTTTATTGTACTATTAATGCTACAGTTAATTCCTGAAGATGAATATATAATTGATAACAACCCGTTATGATTAATTATGTTCATCTCACTTTGAGCTAATTTGCTACACATAATATTGCAGTAAGTGCGCATCATTGATCATTGTTCTCACTAAAAAGTATTTTCTCATAACATGAGATCTACAGTTTAGTTTAAAGATGAATTATTGTGCACCTATAGCACTCCCCGCTGTCATTAAAACATATCATGCCACAGGAAAAGTGATTAAGCGCATCCACTACAACTGTGTCTAAATTCATAAAATTTTGGTTTAACTTCTGCGTAATGACTTTATGTAATTTCAGTGCTTATGTACATTATGAGAGTGGAATATTTAATGCAAATGTGTATATCAACATGAAAACAGAGTTTAAATCATTGTTTACGTCATTAATTTTCTGGAAAAAAAGAATTTTTACGCATGGGTCAGAGTTTGCATGCAGGTGCACAAATTTCCCGATCAAATTTGTTTTTATAAATCCCCCATTTTGCGTAGGAAGTTGCGTATGCCTCTTTCAGGGCAGGTTGTGTGCATACACAACTGTTATAAATGAGGGCCCAGGTGTCATCATCATACAGTCTACATGCATGTCGTACCCAAGTTTATTAGATCCATGTCGCAGTGTGGTTTGCAGTGATCTTATAGAATTGCTAAAATCGAGCCGTGTGCCTCGGGCTTAAGAATAGTCAGGATAGTTTACCCAAAATTGAAACTCTCTCATGCAGGTTTGTAACAACATGAGTGGAATACTAAAAAAATATGTTTTGGAGGCTGTCGGTAAGAACAGAGTTTCAGTTCCTGTTGACTTCATTTGAATATTTGGTCAGCACAAATGGAAGTCAATGGGAACTGAAACAGTTTTGTTACCGACATATGTGACCCGTGCTGGCAAAATGAGTCAGAAGTCGCAAGGACTAATTTTGAGCTACAGGCAAAAGAAGTGAAAAATGTCAGTTTTGGTCGAATCTGAGGTTTTCAAAAAAATTACTTCATTAAGCCCTCTTCTAGCGATCCCAATGCTCCAAATAATAATTAAACATCTAAAATGATCTTTATTTGTACGTTTTCTGAGAGGAGTACCTTTTCTCTGCTCGCTTCTGGACGATAGTGTCATCAGATCGGTTGCCATGGAACCGGGGGCCTGAAGTCATTGACAGACATACTAGCACCCAGTATGTGTATTGGGTGAGGGGTCTGTGACTATTTGTTAACCTAATAACTAATTGATTTGTTAAATCAAATGCAAAATTGTGTGTCTGATTGGTCCAAATGCTACATACAGTAATTCCCCCCTTTTGAATAGACAACAGCGAGCGACGTTAAAGATGCAGAACGATCAAACACAAACCTGCCACCCACGGCTGGGAGACAGTGGTGGCTCTCGGGCTGTTGGTTGCCTCCAGGAGTGGTTGTGGTGCTGTGGTGGATGCTGTCAGGTGGTATGCTGTAGCAAGGTGCGGGTCCTCGAGCTTGTGCAGCAGGTGTCGAGGCAGTGTCACCTGTCATCCTGAAGTGAGTTGGTCCGGGTCAGATGGTTGTTGATGTTGTTAGTCAGTAGGCTGTGGTACCCGCGGTGTGAAATAGCCGGGTTAGACTCTCACTGGTTCCAGGGGTCGAAGGGAATTTTTATGGAGATTTTGTAGTGTGAAGAGAGTTTCAGACTGACCTAATGATGATGGCAGGAGGACAGCAGGTGTTGTTAGCTCTCTGTTCTGCTGGAATGTCACCAGAAGTCTGATGTTTGTGGTGTCGCTTTGCTTTTGTGACGGCACCGACTTGGGCTTGTTTGAGTTGTGTTGGTAGAGGTTGTTGCTGTTGGGCATGTGGGCCCGTTGCTCCATCCAATGTTGTCTGGCTGCTTCTGGGGTGTCGACTGGTTTTAAGGGATCCTCCTCCCTTGGAGGGGTCTGATGCTGTGTTGCATCAGGCAAGGAGTCCGAGTTTTGTTCTTCGCAGTATTCCTCAGTTGAATTTTGTTTTTGCTAGAGTCAGCAGCTCCTGTAACACAGAAGTAGGTGTGTCCAGCTGTCCTTGTGCAGCATCTGTTTGGCACCTGTGTGAAGGGTGTGGAGGAGGATGTTGTGGGGGAATGTCGTTGGACATACCGTGGTGTTCGCATAGCCTTTTCCATGGTTTATGCCAGTGGTTGGTCTGAGGCCTGGGTCTGTTGCCATGGTGATGGCTCTGTCCTTCGCTGGCTAGTGGCTTTCTGTAGAAGGGCCTTGCATTGTGGCAATGCTGAGTGCCTTCTGATGCCCATTTTGGATTCTGGGTTGTGCAGTTCAGAATCAGTGGGGTCTTACAAACACCTTTGGTAGAGGCCTTGTGCTTGTTAAAGGCCTTTTGTGTCAGGTCACGCAGTTGTTGAATAGGCATTGTGGGGCCGGCCATACTGCCTATATGGTGACTTACAATGGGTGGAGGTTTCGGAGGAAAAGGCTCTTGAAGCTGTTGTCCTCCTCCATCCCAGGTTCTTGGCGAGCTCCGAAGTAAGCTCGTCGAAGTCTGTGGTAGTAAGCATGGGGAGTTTCATGACGGCCCTGTTCGATGGCTAAGGCAGCGACCAGTTCGTGAGAATTCAGGTCTGAGAATTCCTTTATGATTGCTTGTTTAAGCTGCTGGTAGTCCGATTGGATGTGTCCTGGCTGTGGTTCACACTGGTCCACGACTGCAGGTAAAAGTCAATCTCTCTTAAGTAAGCATGGACATCATATTCTCCTGCAAGTTCTGGTGTGAATGCAGGGATGTTTCTGGCCATTCGGTTGAGGTCTTTGAGTGTCACTCCATGTGCTGTTTCAGGGCTCGCCTGAATAAACCCCTTTCTTTCTGCAGCTGCAGAGGTTTTCAGGAAGCTGACTTGTGAAATGTCAAGCATGAGGCTTTGGCTCCCCCCTTCGTATCAGTGTACAGGAGTGAGGGGATTTGCACTGCTGGCTATGTGACGTGCAGCAGGGTGCCTTTGACTTGAGTCCATGCACAGTCGGTAGGACTGTTTCAGTTCTCTCTGAACCATATCAAGCTCCTCGTTAATGTTGCAGAATTGCGGAGTCAAAGTTTGGACTTCAGCTCTGGCTGCATGCAGATGGCCTTCTAAGGCCTTAGTTCTGGTGTCCCTCTCATTAAGTTCCACATACGCTGTTTTTAACAGTGTCTTTGTGTGAAACAATTCTCTTTCCAGGTCCTGTCTGGTGGCTTTTTCACACTGCACTTGGTGTGCAGCAGCTGTTAGAGCCTCCTGAAAACTGATGATTTCCTTCTGTTGCACCATTCTGTAAGGTTATTTGCATCGGTTCTGTGCCTTCTCTCGCTGAGCGGGTGTCAGTTCTTTGTAGAACTCTGTGACTTGCAGGTTCAGTTCATTTACCTCCTGTCTGAGGCCCTTGAGGGTGTGGACCAGGGAGATGATGATGCTAGTCAGCTCCTGGAGGTTCAGGCTGGGTGTCAGGTGTCCACTTGTGTCGCAGTCTCGCTGTTCCTTTCTCTGCCATTGCACGTCAGTGGCTGCTTTGGGCTAAAGGATGTCCATCACAGTGCTCTGCCGGGTTTTCAGGTGGTCCTGGTGAGCTGGCAGGGCTGGATGTCTGTGGAATGTCTGAGACACACTGGCACACTTGGGGGAACACCAGAGAGTGAGAGGCAGAAGGCAAGTGCAAGTATATACAGAGGCGTTAGGCTATCCGTATGGGGAATGGCTCTGTAGGCCGTGTAAGGTGTGAATAGCTGGTGAGGGGCAGCTAGTGAGGTAGGGTGCTAAGAACAGAAGTATAGGGTTTGAGTAACTTTGTTGACGGGGCTGTAAGCAGGGGTAAGCTGATGACCTGGCTATACGTGTGGTCAAACTATTACTCAAAGCACTGATGGTTCACAGGTTTGGTCACTATGAAGGTATCAAATAAACAAAACTGAAATAAAATAAGGAAGAGACAGAGGGAGAAAGAAGGGCTTTCCTTATTTAGTTTAAGCTAGGAGATATGACTAAGCAGATGTCACTTGTTCAAAGGAATGTAGCAGGGTCATAAAACCTAGGGAGACTGTTGGCTATGCTAGCAGGGACACATCAACCACTTCAAGGTACTCAAACAGAAACAATAGGAAGTGTTTCTAGTCTGCTCAGGGCCCTGGTGTAAGAGGGTAATAGAAAAGACAGGAATTAGGCTACTAATAACCTGTACAGCTCATTAAGGGGACAACAGTTGCTAGAACTGCTCTAATCCAATACCGAGAGGGAGGATGTCAAATAACTAAAATAAGGTAAAGGTAAAATGAAAATGTCCTAATAGCTTTAGGAAACTAAAAGGAATAAAAAAATAAAAATAAAATAAACAAATTAATTTAATTAAAATCAACTTAGCTGAATTGTACATTCAAGCTAAAAAAGTAAATGAATGAAAACAAAATCAAAGAGAGGTAGAATAAAGTCAAAATACAAATAACACAAATAGAACCAACATATGTGAGGAGGGGGTACCTGAATCTAAACAGAAGAGAGATTTTGAGATTTTACAAATACTTTATTAAAACAGTTATATTAAAATAACATTAAACAATCAAAATCACATTAAATCTACATATTCTTGAAAATTAAATTATTCTCTACAACAGAGCAGAGCACCTCTTTATAACACCATTTTCTAGATCATTCATCAACCTGCAATAATTAAAATCTATTTTTAAACGAGCTTTCAACATTTTGACAAAAACAGCATTATCATCTGTGATCCTTCCACCTTATTTCGTCTACTCATATACACAGCCATCTTTGCTCTTCCCAAAATAAAATTGAAAAGTTGACATTGCTCTCTCCTTTTTTGGGAATACCTATAACCCAAAATAAACAACTGTTTGGAAAAAAACACACCAAACAATTTAAAAACGTCCTCCAACATTGAGAACAGTGGCAAGAGACAACAACAGTCCATAAAACAGTGAAAAACTGTCTCACGAAGAGTACAAAAAGGGCAATCATGATTAATATCAGAGTTTAACACAGAAATAAAAGCATTAACAGCAACAGCTGAATGTAAAACCCTCCACTGCAAATCAGCAACTTTCTTCAACAATGGAGGTTTGTACAGCGCTCTCCATTCAGGTCCAACACCATCAATCAAACCTAAGGGAGCTCTCCATGGAGTGTCAATTTTTCCATTTAATTTATCTTTATTCAACATTTTAACAACCAATCTATATAACAATTTCTTATCAGCATCATGCACAAACACATTTGAATTATCAATTTTTCGAAAGAAACCTGTACAGTCCTTAAAATCTGGGAATATCCTCACCAAAGGAAAAATATCATCAACACTAGGTTGAACACTAGGTTTTATTACAATAAAGATTCAACAATGTACATTCAGAATCTGTTAAAGCTTCCTTCAATTTTTTGAGCAAAAAAGCAATTACACGAACAGAGTGCATCTTTAAATGAGAAGAAAGGAAAGGACCACACTGTAAAAAGTGATACACTATATTTACTCAATAAAATTGTGTCAACAGATTACAAGCAATATTATTAAAGTCAACACATAAAACATAATTAGAATTAATCAAATGATATGCTTAGAAATCATCCATTCGCAATGAATAAAATAGCACAAAAAAAATAAGTAAAATTTAATCACAAATATTGTTTTCACTGGCCAAAAAAAAAAAATACTGAATACTATGCATGCCAGGCCAGTAGTTGGTGATCAAGAAACACTGCGCAAACATGTAATGCGCATGCGCATGATGTCACCTTTTTCACAAATTCATGTTTTTGTTGTTTACATGGAGATGATACAGGCATTGTGTTCAAAAGCTTGTGTTTTCAGGCCCCGGAGTTATTGAAGACACCTGATGTTAACAAACAGAATCACTGAAGGAGAAAATCAATTGTTTTAGGTTACCATTACGGTGATCAGTGTTTGCTTTAGTTGGGCTCTTGACCCTTGATTCTTTAACATTAGATTTTCTTTGGTGTCTGTAACTAAGTTAGACAACAGTTAAGACAAGCCAAGAGAAAAGGTGATCAGGTGGTGTTGGTTATGTTTTAACATCATTGTCATTTGACCTGAATCTCTGAGTTGGATTTACCTTATCGATTTCCTGTGATCGTACAGTATAAGGTCTAGAATTTTCAGTATAAGCAGAGAAATGTTTAAAAGCTCTTCTATCAAGTATCAGCGTGAGAACCTCATCAATGGTGACCAACAAATGTTGCAGTGCATTCTGGGTGCCACCAATAAAAACTCATCAATAGCTCCCATCATGCATTGCAGCATGAATAAATTATGAGCTGAATTGTCTTAGAAACTTTTTTTTTTGTTGCTGTTTTAATTGATATTTGTAGTAGCTTGTTTTGTGATGTTGAGTTGATCTGTTCATCTGAATATGCTGATCAGAACCATTTTGATCAGAACCATTTTTAAGAAACCCTTTTACTGAAATGTACAGGTCTTATACTATACAATTGCAGGACTGCTGTATTAAAAGTAAATCTAATTCAGAGATTAGACTTTAAATTAGTTCAGAGACTCAGGTCAAATGATGATTTGACCAACACCACCTGATCACCTTTTCTCTTGGCTTGTCTTAACTGTTGTCTAACTCAGTTACAGACACCAAAGAAAACTTAACGTTAAAGAATCAAGGGTCAAGAGCCCAAACACTGATCACCGTAATGGTAACCTAAAACAATTGATTTTCTCCTTCAGTGATTCTGTTTATTAACATCAGGTGTCTTCAATAACTCCGGGGCCTGAAAACACAAGCTTTTGAACACAATGCCTGTATCATCTCCATGTAAACAACAAAAACATGAATTTGTGAAAAAGGTGACATCATGCACATGCGTATTACTATTTTATTCATTGTGAATGGATAATTTGTAAGCATATAATTTGATTAATTCTAATTATTTTTTTATGTGTTGAATTTTGTTAATAATATTGCTTGTAATCTGTTTACACAAATTTATTGAGTAAATATAGTGCATCACTTTTTACAGTGTACCGTTTTTCCTTTTTTTTTTCTTTTTTTTATGAATCCATGGAAAAAAGCAGTAAACACTTATATAAAAATTAGGTATGGTTTATGTGTTTCAACATTTGAACAGGATCTGTTGTCAGCAATGGCACAAAGGTGTGTTACTGTTCAAGTCTCTGTGTTTAGATCAGTGTGCTCAATAATGTGTCTGTGACAAATCAGGCCTCTGTGGCTCCTTCCGATCACCCCTGCCTGGGACTGATTGCCTGTGCAGATGACACTTATCATCTGGACTATTTAAACAGCTTCTTGATCCTCTCTCTTTGCGAAGTATTGTTTTGCTGTGGCTAACATTTCTGAGCATTATTTCCTGTGTTTGATTTACTCGTGGTTGATCTTGGATTGTTTTGCCATTGTGACCTTTATTGTCTGGATTACTATCTACTTGCCCTGTTCGCTGCCTGCCCCAATTATCTGCCTGTTTACTGTTCACATTGTTGGATTACCTTGGATATACCTGACGCTGTCGATTGACTTTTTTTTTTTTTTTGTTATCAACAATTTTTTATTTATTTTTTCACACACAACATAATATCCAGAATACAACAAAACAAAACAACAGACACATACTCAACATCTCAAGGTCCAATCAAAATGGAGGTGGAGAGGGAAGGACAACAAGAACACAAAAGTTACTCCTTTATATAATCACGTATATTCAACAAAAAACACTGCCAAGCATCAATGGTCGAAGGCCTGGCCCCACCAACTTGCGCCGTTGTACATTCACATGAGACAATTTGCAGGAGGCTGCGGATCCAATATGTTTTTTCTACACATGTGTGGTGTAAACCAGTTCTGGATTATTGTCTTCTTCACAGCTGTAAAACCAGCAAACAACATTCTCTTTTGCATTGAACTAATACAGAGACCAGAATCATCATTAAGAAGACACAAACTTGGGTTAACAGACCAATAAATTCGCAGTAATGATGACAAAACCAGGTTTACATGTGTCCATAGACTGATGACGACAGGACATTCCCAAAACATATGTAGAAAAGTACCCGATGATGTAGTTACATATATGGCAGTTCAAATTTGACTGCAGTTTCATTTGAAATCTTTTGTAAGGAGTTATGTATGCTCTATGAATGACTTTGAAGTCAATAAGACGATGAGCCAGATTTTTAGATGTTAAACTGAGATTAGACCACTAACTTGACATTTCAGCCATTAATCAAACTAAAATGCAGTCAACCAAACATAAATTACACTGCACAATTCACAAGGTCCTCTGTAAAATCAGCGTGCGGCGCTGAAACAAGCATTTATTGCGCATGTGAAGGGTGATATTTTACATGGATATTGGAACTCAAGTGAAGTACAAAGCCTTGTTTACATCATAGATAATAGTTTAGCAACCAAATGTTACATGGCAAAAATGGAAACATTTGGATGTCGAATGAGAGAGGCTTGTGAGCCCAAAACCATTTAGTTTCACTTTAATTAATTCATTTTAGCTTGACGTTGTAGCCTATTCTGTTTATAATGAATGCCAATAGCCTAATTTGTGTATTACTTCATAGTTTAATATAAAATTTTATAGCTACTAATTTTTTCATTCTTGTTTTGTAATACCGTTAAATTTAAAGGGTTTGTTGTGGATTAAGGAGAACTAAATAATCTATATAGTGTTTATAATATTTATACATTTTTCGTTATATTTACTGGTATACATATAAATGAATGCCATTGTTTGCAATTATAAGGTTAAAGGGTGTTTTTGGAGTAAGATCAATTTCTCTCATGAGATTGCTTCCTCTTTTTGGCCGGGTTATGTTTCTCCGTGCCCTAAACTCAAGGGGCGGGGCTTCTAAAGCGGAGGGTTTTTAGGGGCGTAATATTCAATTGACGATTGTTTTCAGCCGCCACATTTATCAACGTACAATCTTTCGTATGATGGGATTGGCGGCATACAAATGTTTCATAAATCACACGTGCGCTCGTTTCTACGTTAGATTGATAAATGAGGCCCACTGAGTCTATGTTCACTCTCAACGAGATCAGTTCACTAATAGATGATTATCATTATAAACACATAACAACCAACTACTGATCATTTTCTCTGCGCTTTTGAGTTGTAAGAAACATGTTCGAGGAACACATGGTTACAACAGCCAGAGAAAAATAAAAAATAAAAAACTAACACAAAGTCAAGGGTCAAGAGCCCAACTAAAGCAGACACTGATCTCTAACATGGTTACTTCAAATGAAACTATAAATCAACATCTAAACCTTAGTTAATTCTCAGTAAGATCTTCTGTAGATGTCTGACAGAAATAAAGTCAGTCTGGTTATTAATAAGTGTAGCTGGTGATGCTGTTTGTGGGGATGTTTAATCAGATTTTGAGAGATTTAATGTATTTTATTTCAGTTGATTTCATATAAGACTGTGTCTGAAGTCAGTTGTAGTAGTTCTCGTGTTTCTCTTTTCTTCAGTGATTCTGTTTGTTAACAGCAGGTGTTCATCACTAATGCTCAATCAGCACTTAATTAATCACTTAATTACTTAACTGCAAGTTTTAAAACTTACATGGTTTAAACCGAGGGATTGGTTTACTCAAACGGTTTGAGTTACCCTAACTTGTTGGTTTTTACAGTGTAAGCATTATACATGCACCAGGATACTTTACTCAGCACCAACATAACCAATATGCAAGTAACCGCTTGTTAACTATTTAGATGCGCTTCTAGGCTTCGACCCCTTTTAATTAAGGTGATGTAATTCTTTGATGGTTCTAACAGGTTGTGTTTAGCTGATGTGCAAATCCTACCATTATGCTCTCTCTCTCTCTCTCTGTGCGCATGTGCTGAATGAGTGGGCGGAGCGTTGAGTGTGAGCGTTTGGCGTGTGCAGGTACGAGTGTTATACTTTTTTCTATCTTTTTCTTTCTTTTCTTGAATATTGTTGGTTAATTTAGTTTGGGAGGGTAAGGTCGTTTTTAAACATACCGGAGCGTCTGCTCCTTGTTTGTATCAGGAGCATGGCGGCCTCAGGTAGTTTTGATTTCCTGACACGGCGTCATGGTGTTAAAGTAGACTCCGCTGTGAATGTGGAAGAATGCAGTTTGGTTATAGGTGAAGTGATTGGTACTGAGAACATCATGTTTGCATCTCGTATGAACAATGCTATTGTGGTGTTTGTAAAGACAGTTGATCTAGCGAACCAGCTAGTTGAAAGTGGTGTAGTGATTAATGGAATTTTCACCCCAGTACTTCCCCTCTCTACTCCATCGAAAAGTGTAACCTTGTCTAATGTGCCACCTTTTATCTCGAATGAGGTTTTGACTGGAATGCTTTCTCGCTATGGCAAACTTGTTTCTCCGATAAAGATGATTCCAATCGGGTGCAAGTCCCCGTTATTGAAGCATGTTGTGTCTTTTAGACGTTATCTCTATATGATTTTACAAGACTATTTGGATGAATTGGATTTGGCTTTAAATTTTCGTCAGGATGAGTTTAATTATGTTATTTTTGTCACAACAAACAACATGAAATGCTTTGCTTGCGGGGAGACGGGTCATTTGATCCGCGCTTGTCCAGGTAGATTAAATCAGCCGGAGAAAAATCGTTTACCGGCTGATGGGGGGAAAAATAATGTTGCGCGTGATGATGATATACAGGATGTAATTGTTGCGTTGCCTGCTGCTGTCGATGCACCTAGCACAAGTCTGCCTCAGAAACCGGTACCAAAGGCAGTGGTTGACAAAAAAGTTACAGATGTAATGCCGACTGATATACCTGATGAGAGAGAGAATGCGGCAGTTGACGCGGAAAGAGACGGGCCTTCTCTGGTAGATGGGCAGTCAGTGCAGGTTCTAGTGAACAAACAGCGAGATGGAGAAGAATTTGGAGAAGAAAAATGGACAAAGAAGATTTATACATGCTTTGAGATCTGAAAGTGGATCTTTGTTGTCAGATTCTCATGGCATTCGAAAAAGAGCTGTTAGTTTTTATGAAGAATTGTATAAAAGTGAACTCTTGCATGAACAAGCTGATAATGTCTTCCTTGAGAATCTGCCTCAGTTATCTGAAGAGGCTAATGCTGAGCTCGGCAAAGCTTTAACTCTGGAGGAGTTGGAAAAAGCTCTTCAAAGCATGGAATGTGGGAAAGCACCTGGACTTGACGGGTTGTCAGTCGACTTCTATAAGTCTTTTTGGCCGGAGGTGGGTCCGGACCTATTGGAGGTGCTTAAGGAAAGCCTGGCCAGCGGGCGGCTACCCACAAGTTGCCGTAGAGCAATTCTCACCTTGTTGCCGAAAAAAGGAGACCTAAATGATATTAAAAACTGGAGACCAGTCAGTTTGTTGTGCAATGACTATAAATTGTTTTCCAAAGTTCTGGCAAATAGATTAAGAGAAGTTTTGGAGCAGGTGATCCATCCTGACCAGACCTATTGTGTTCCTGGTAGACGAATTGTTGATAATATATCTTGTATTAGGGATATTTTGGACCTTGGTAAAGGTCTTAATTTAGATTTTGGCCTCTTGTCACTCGATCAAGAAAAAGCTTTTGATCGTGTTGAGCATAAGTATTTATGGGATGTTTTAGAGGCGTTTGGCTTTAGTTCCAATTTTATTTCAATGGTTAAGGTTTTGTACAGTGACGTTGAGAGTATTTTGAAAGTTAATTGTGACTTATGCGCTCCTTTTAAGGTTTTTTAGAGGTATAAGGCAAGGGTGTGCTCTGTCAGGTATGCTCTATGCTTTAGCAACTGAGCCTTTTTTAAGTAAGTTAAGAACAGATTTGTATGGTTTGCATATTCCAAAATGTTTAAAGGTGTTTAAATTATCGGCATATGCTGATGATGTTGTTATTTTTATTAGCTGTCAGAATGATGTCAATTTGCTGTTAAAATTGTTGAAGGATTTCAGAGTGTTTTCATCTACTAAAGTAAATTGGTCTAAAAGTGAAGCCATTTTGGTTGGGAGATGGTTAGGTGGAGATCCAAACCTCCCAGATGGATTAACTTGGACTAGGGAGGGTTTTAAGTATCTTGGAGTGTTTTTGGGTAATGAAATGGTTGTACAAAAAACTTTGAAGGAGCTGTTGAGAAAATAAAAGGTCGTCTTGATAAATGGAAATTTTGGTAACACTTTATAATAACTGCACACTATGAATCATTAGTTAAGCATTAGTAAATAGTCAATTCATCCTTTATAAAGCATTGTTCCAACATTAATAGGTATTAGTAAGCAGTTTATAAATACAGTTATAAATGTTTTGTTCTTGAGCATATCTATAATGTTTAATAATTTTATTTTCATACTTTATTAATGATCAATTTATCATTTCTAAATTATTACGTTATTTACAAACCAGTTATTTAGGAGTTGACAGTGGTTCATAAGATCATTTAGAAAGTGTAAGTAAATGATTAATAAACTATTTAAATGTACATTTATAAATCTTATTATTTAGACACATGATAATAGTTGCTCAGTGTGATAATAAATGCTTTATTAACACATATTCCTGCTGTAATTTATGATTAAGTCAGGTAGTTATAAAACATTTAGTAGTTGCCAGCCATCTATTTGTTTGAGCTCATCTAAAGTGAGGACAATTCATACTTTGTAAAGCATTTACAAAGGAGTTTTAAAGGCTCATTTATCTTCCAAACAGAAAAGTTAAACAAACACAACACAGAGGGATACAGAACACAGACATATTTTTTTCAAGATGCAAAAAATGAAACTGTACACTTGATAAAAAATGAAAAATAAACCTCTGCAATTGCATAGAAAAATAATAAATAAAAAATTCAAGTGTACATTTGTACAGTCTCATTTTTTGAGTTCTGTATCCCTCTGTGTTGTGTTTGTTTATTTTTTCTGTTAGGAAGATAACTGCGCCTTTAAATCTCCTTTGTAATAGATATGCTTATAAATCAAGAACAAGGCATTTGTAGCTGTATTTATAAACTGCTTACTAATGACTGTTAATGTTGGGACAATGCTTTATAAAGGATGAACGAACTATTTACTAATGCTTACCTAATGATTCATAGCGTGCAGTTATTATAAAGTTACCGAAATTTTTACTTCCAAAGTTGTCATATAGAGGTCGTATATTGATTATTAATAACTTGATAGCATCTTCTCTATGGCATCGGTTAATGTGTGTTGATCCTCCAGTAAACTTTTTATTCAAAATTCAGTCAATTTTGATTGATTTTTTTTGGGATAAACTGCACTGGGTTCCAAAAGCGGTTTTGTATTTGCCCAAGGAAGAGGGTGGTCATGGACTTATGCACTTGCAGAGCAGGACAGCAGCTTTTCGGCTTCAATTTGTACAGAGACTTTTGATTGGACCAGTGGACTCGAACTGGAGATCTATAGCTTTCATGGTTCTGCAGTGTTTTGGAAGCTTAGGTATGGACAAGACTTTGTTCTGGTTGAATCCTAAAAAGATGGATTCGTCCAAGCTTCCATTTTTTTATCGTAATGTTTTTAAGGTGTGGACTTTGTTCACTGTGCAAAGACCCTGCGGAATAAGTTCCTTATACTGGTTGTTACAAGAACCTTTAGTCTGTGGGTCACGCATGGACATATCGCTTGAGGGCCCTTTCCCTGCACTCAATGGAATTCTTCTCTCTTCTAAAGTAACAACTCTTGGGTGCCTATTACAGTCAGCTGGAAAAGACTTCAAAAATGTTGATTTAGTTGCTGGACATTTGGGACTTCATTCAAAACGTACAGTCGCTAAACTTCTTGAGCAATGGAGAGCTGCTCTCACAGCGGAAGAAATCAAGTTACTGGAGGACTATTCTGAGGGGCTAATTGTTCCAAACAGTGATGATCCATTCCCTGTTTTGTCATTATCTCCCATTTTAGAAGATTGTAAAGGTGTTTTCTTGTACTGTGAAGATGTGACACTAATTGGCCTGGAGCCAGCTTCGGGAAAAGAAATGTACAAAATGTGTGTTAAATCTTTAAACAAAATGTTTTTAAATAATAGAGTGGATACTCCCTGGCGTAATATTTTACAGTTGGAAGAGGGTGAGCACCCTGAATGGAAAGCATTGTACAAGTCACCATTAACTAAGAAATTTGTGTATCTGCAGTGGAGAATTTTACATGGGGCGATTGCAGTTAATGCTTTTATTTCAGTTTTAAATCCTGACGTTGGTCATGATTGTCCTTTCTGTCTGCAGAGAGAAACTGTATTTCAAACATTTATGCAATGTTTGAGCTGTTGTTTACTGTTTTACAGAATCTATTTTTGTGTTTTGGTGAGACGTTTTCTATTAGGATTTTTATTTGTGGTTTTAAATATGTTCAGAGAAAACGTTTTAAATGTCAACTCTTGAATTTTTTATTAGGTCAAGCTAAAATGGCTATCTATGGTACTAGGAAACGCAAAATTGAACAAAACATGAGTTATAGTTTATTGGCAGTTTTTTTCAATTCAGTAAAATCTAGAATTCTCATTGATTTTCGTTATTTCAAAGCGATGAATGATCTTCTTTCTTTTGACTTGTTTTGGTGGTATGGCGGAGCTTTTTGTGAGGTTTTTTAAAACAACTTGGTCTTTGCTCCTTTTTTGGCTTAATGTTTTTTTTTTTTTTTTTTTTTTTCTTGTTGTTGTTTTGATTTGATTGTCTGGATAATGTGTTAATTGTCTGTAATAAAGTGTTTTCGAAAATCAAAAATCTCTCTCTCTGTCTCTCTCAATTCAATTCAATTCAGTTCCTGCGGCTCAGTGGTAAGCTTTATTGGCATGACAAAAACATATAATGCATTAAATTGTATTGCCAAAGCATTAAAAAAACATAGAAAATGATTTAGAATATCTGAACATTTAGTAAAGCCTAGAGAAAATAATAGTAATAATGAAACTAAATAAAAAAGGCAATATTATATAAACACATGGCTAGATATTGTCACAAATCCTGGCCATGAACTTCTGTTCATTCACCACAAGAGGTCACTCACCCATCACATTGACTTTCACACTACACAGACAGTTACAGATCACTCAGAGACTGCATTTCCCATCATCCACTGCACCAACACAGCTGTTCGCACTGATCACACACACACCTGAGAACAATCTCACATCACCCTGATTGCGCCACTGATCACACAATCACACACTATATAGCCTGGGACTTCCTCTTGCTCTCTGCCGAGTATTGTTTAGCCTAGCTTCATTACAAAGCGTTCTCAGTGCACCTAGTTAGATTTCCTGTGTTTGATTCCTGCCCGTATTCCTGGATTTACCCCTTTGCCTAGCCCTTCGGACTCTGTTTGTACCCCTTGTGGATTACTGCTCGTGTACCTGGATTATCTCTCTGCCTAGCCCTTGTCGGATGTTGTTTGCTGATCGTCGACCCACGCTTGCTCTACGGATTGCTCTGTGTTTTGCCCCTGCCATACATGTTTGCTGTTTACTGACCCTGCCTGAATATGACCATGTATTATAATAAAGCTTTGCAAATGGATCCGCTTGCATCACGTCTCGTCAACCCCGTAACAGAATACTCGGCCAAACAAGGATCCAGCGGCTTTCCCAACGAACATTGGTCAGGTATGGATACAGCGATCTTGTTACTAGCCCTCAAGCAGGGAACTCGATCACTTGAGGGTTACATCACGGAATATTTGGCTTTGGCTAATGGCTCAGATTTACCGGACTGTATGTTAATAGACTTTTTCTGTGATGGCCTTAACCAGCCGTTAAAAGCGAAAATAATTCATAATGGCCCTCGTTTGTCACTAAGTCATTTTCTGGATTATGTTCTGTGGACTGTGGGTTCAGCATTCACTGTGGGGGTCGCGGAGGAACGAGACACCGCACCCAATTGTGTGATCACAGCCGCGCTAGAGCACGCTCACAAAATGGCGGCCACAACAACACCCCGTAGCGTCATTGCTGCCAGTCACAAACCAAGTCAAGTCCCAGCTGATGTTAAAGAGCCAAGTCAAGTCCCAGCTGATGTTAAAGAGCCAAGTCAAGTCCCAGCTGATGTTAAAGAGCCAAGTCAAGTCCCAGCTGATGTTAAAGAGCCAAGTCAAGTCCCAGCTGATGTTAAAGAGCCAAGTCAAGTCCCAGCTGATTTTAAAGATCCAAGTCAGGCCACAGCCTATGTTAAAAAGCCACGAGTCAAGTCGCCGCTGATGTTAAAGAACCAAGCCAGGCCACGAGTGATCGTCACGAGTCAAGCCAGGCCACGAGTGATCGTCACGAGTCAAGCCAGGCCACGAGTGATCGTCACGAGTCAAGCCAGGCCACGAGTGATCGTCACGAGTCAAGCCAGGCCACGAGTGATCGTCACGAGTCAAGCCAGGCCACGAGTGATCGTCACGAGTCAATCCAGGCCACAGTTGATCTTTGTCACGAGTCAAGCCAAGCCACAAGTGATCTTCGTGAGTCAAGCCAAGCCACAGTTGATCGTCACGAGTCAAGCCAAGCCACAGTTGATCGTCACGAGTCAAGCCAAGCCACAGTTGATCGTCACGAGTCCAACCAAAGCACAGCGCTCCAGCCAGAGTCTCTTCGCGCCTCAGCGCTCCAGCCAGAGTCACACACATGTCTCAGCTCATCATCCAGAGTCACACCAAGCCACTGTGGATCATCATGAACTCACCCAACTCACAGCTCTCCAGCCAGAGTCACACCACGTCTCAGCTCAGCCAGAGTCACACCACGTCTCAGCTCATCATCCAGAGTCACACCAAGCCACTGTGGATCATTATGAACTCACCCAACTCACAGCTCTCCAGCCAGAGTCACACCTCGTCTCAGCTCTCCAGCCAGAGTCACACCTCGTCTCAGCTCTCCAGCCAGAGTCACACCTCGTCTCAGCTCTCCAGCCAGAGTCACACCTCGTCTCAGCTCTCCAGCCAGAGTCACACCACGTCTCAGCTAACCATCCAGAGCCACATCATGTCACGGCTGAGCAGCCAGAGCCTCTTCATGTCTCAGCTCTTCTCCCAGAGCCTATTCACGTCTCTGCCGAACTACCAGAGTCTGTCACACCCAGAGAGTTAAGGTCAGTCCTTCGAGTTCCCTGTCTGGTTTCCAGTGTGAGGGATGCACCTCTAGTGTCTGCACGCGCAGCTGGTATCCCCAAACCCACTCACTCTAGCCCTACTGTTCCTGCACTAGTTTCCCTATCCGAAGTGCTTCCCATGATGGGGATTGCTTTGTGTTGCGTTTGGGCTGCGTACACCACCACTGAACTGCCTGAGGTAGCGACGTCCACTGTAATGTCTCCAGAGGTGGCGGC
Organism: Schizothorax lantsangensis; assembly: GCA_027422415.1. Taxonomy (NCBI): domain Eukaryota; kingdom Metazoa; phylum Chordata; class Actinopteri; order Cypriniformes; family Cyprinidae; genus Schizothorax; species Schizothorax lantsangensis. The sequence continues at coordinate 220,362 of JAPDDO010000397.1, forward strand.
CGATGCTGCAGAACCTCTTGGGGTAGTGACACTCGCTGCTGTGCTCTCCGAAGCGATGGCACTCGCTGCGGCTTCTTCAGAGGTGATGCACATGCTGCAGAATCTCCTGAAGCGGCGGTGCTCGTTTCAGCTCCTAGTATGGTGGTGGCGCCCAGTAATGTACTCTCAGCCGGTCATGTTGCGGTCGACGAGACCGTTACTGAACTCTACCGTCTTCTGAGGATACCACTGTAGAACCTCCAGAGGAGTCAGTGGTACCCTCCTATGAATCCTTGTCCTCTGTGAGCCAAGGAGGCCATCTGTGAGCTTTCGCCCTGTCCTGTCATGGCTAAGGAGGCAGTCTGTGAACTTTCGCCCTGTCCTGTCATGGCTAGGAAGGCCGTCTGTGAGATCTCGCCCTGTTCTGTCACGGCAAAGGAGGCCGTCTGTGAACTCTCGCCCTGTCCTGTCACGGCAAAGGAGGCCGTCTGTGAACGCCCTGTCCTGTCACGGCTAAGGAGGCTGCCTGTGAACTCTCGCCCTGTCCTGTCACGGCTAAGGAGGCCGCCTGTGAACTCATGCCCTGTCCTGTCACGGCTAAGGAGGCCGTCTGTGATTCCATGTCCTGCCCTGTCATGGCTATGGAGGCCGTCTGTGATTCCCTGTCCTGCCCTGTCACGGCTATGGAGGGCGTCTGTGATTCCCTGTCCTGCCCTGTCACGGTTCAGAAGGCCGTCTTTGAATCCTCATCCTGCCCAGTCACGGCTATAGAGGCCGCCTGTGATTCCCTGTCCAGCTCTGTCACGGTTATGAGGGCCGTCCATGAATCCTCATCCTGCCCAATCACGGCTATGGAGGCTGTCCGTGACTCCCTGTCCTGTCCTGTCCTGTCCTGTCCCGGCTATGGAGGCCACCTGTGATTTCCTGTCCTACCCCTATGTCACGGCTACGGAGGTCGCCTGTGATTTCCTGTCCTACCCCTATGTCACGGCTATGGAGGCCGCCTGTGACTCCCAAACCTGCCCTGCTACGGCCCCTGAGACCACGAAGGCTCGCCCGGTGTTGTCTGTCTCTGCTCTCCCTGTGTTGTCTGTCTCTGCTCTCTCTGTGTTGTCTGTCTCTGTTCCCCCCAGATCTCAGACTCTGACATGGTTTCCTGCCTGGTCTGCTTTCCTGCGGTGGTCCTCTGCTTCAGTCCGGTGGTCTATTGCTCCGGTCTGGTGGTCTTCAACTCCGCCCTGGGGGGCTCCTGTCAAGCCTGCTCCGCCCTGGGGGCTCCTGTCAAGTTGAGCTCCAGGTTATTGGGCTCCATTCCGCTACCACCCTGGTGGGGACTCCAGGTCCGTCCGCTCCGCCCTGGTGGGTTCCAGTCCCGTCTGCACCACTCTGAAATGGGCTCCGGGTCCGTCCGCTCCACCCTGGATTATATAGGAGCGTCTGGAAGCCGCTCCTTGGTGGGGGGGGGCTATGTCATAAATCCTGGCCATGAACTTCTGTTCATTCACAACAATGAAGGTAGAACACTATAAACCTATACACATTGACTTTCACACTACTGACAGATGTTGACTAAGTTTACTATATATAAATGTTTACCCTATACAACTAAGATAAAGATAAAAAATACCCTGATTGCAACTATACAAACTATGCGAATGCTTCACATAAATACTGGGACTTCCTCATGTCTCTGCAGAGAGAAACATTGTTTAGCCTAGTCAAGCAGCTGGCTGGGGAACAGTATAGTTAGATTTCCCGATTTGTATTCCTGGTTTACCCCTTTGCATGAGCCCTTCGGATGTTTGTAAACATACCCTTGTGGATATACATGCTCGTGTCCCTGGATTAGTCTTTGCCTGCCCTGGGATTGTGTACGTCGACCCACGCTATAGCAATGTAAGAAAAGTGTCTAGTGTTTTGCCCCTGCCATACCTGTTTAGACCCTGCCTGAGAGTGTGACCATTACTACAGGTAAAGGTTTGCAAATACGGGCCCTTGCCTCACCTGTGTCAACCCCGTAGCACACTTGAATTGCAAAAAAAAAAAAAAATAATATTAATAAAATAAATAAAGTTATAATAATAAATAAAAGATTATACACAGAAGTATTAACAACTGAATTCTTTGATGAGGTAAGGTTGGGGGGGGGGGGGGGGGTGTTTGGAGGGGGGGGGTCCATGTTTCAGGAGGTAGTGGTTTGCATGGGGTTTCAGAGGGGGGCGGGGTGATCTGAGTTCAGGGCTCTCACAGCCTGGGGGAAAAGCTGTTGAGCAGTCTGGCGGAGCGGGCTCTGATGCTCCGGTACCGTCTTCTGATGGTAGGAGCTGGAAGAGACTGTGGGTGGGGTCCTTCACGATGCTGTTGGTTTTGCTGGAGCATCGTGCAAGGAAAATGTCCAGGATGGATGGGAGAGGGGCACCGATGATCTTTGCAGCCGTGTTCACTGTCCGCTGGAGGGTCTTGCGGTCAGCAGCACTGCAGTTCCCGTACCAGACAGTGATGCAGCTGGTCAGCACACTCTCAATGGTGCCCCTGTAGAATGTGGTGAGGATGGGTGGTGGGAGACTTGCTCTTTTCAGCCGGCGGAGAAAGTGTAGGCACTGTTGTGCCTTCTTGGAGAGTGACATGGTGTTGGTGGTCCAGGTGAGATCCTCCGTGATGTGCACCCCCAGGAATTTAGTGCTGCTGACTCTCTCCACAGTCGAGCTGTCGATGGTCAGAGGGGTGTGGTCAGTGGAGTTCCTCCTCCTGAAGTCCATCACAACCTCCTTTGTCTTCTCCACATTTAGGGACAGATTGTTGGCGCCACACCATTCAGCCAGCTGTGCCACTTCCTCTCTGTAGTGCGTTTCATCGTTGTTGCTGATGAGACCTACCACTGTTGTGTCATCAGCAAACTTGATGATGTGGTTGGAGCTGAACTTGGCAGTGCAGTCATGGGTCAGCAGCGTGAAGAGCAGCGGGCTGAGCACACAGCCTTGTGGGGCACCTGTGCTTAGTGTGGTAGTGCTCGAGGTGTTGTGGCCGACACGGACTGACTGAGGTCTTCCGGTTAAAAAGTCCAGGATCCAATTACAGAGGGAATTGTTAAGGCCCAGCAGGTTTAGTTTGTTTATGAGCTGTTGTGGGATTATTGTGTTGAATGCTGAGCTGAAGTCAATGAACAGCATTCTAACATAGGAGTCTTTGTTTTCTAGGTGGGTAAGAGCCAGGTGGAGGGTAGAGGAAATTGCGTCGTCCGTAGAGCGGTTTGGACGGTATGCAAACTGGAGCGGATCGAGTGTGTTGGGGAGGCTGTTTTTGATTTTTTGCATGACTAACCTCTCAAAGCACTTCATCATGATTGGGGTCTGTGCTATGGGACGGTAGTCGTTTAAACAGGACACAGGTGATTTCTTTGGTACCGGTATGATTGCTGTGGATTTTAGACATGTGGGGATGACTGCCTGGCTCAGCGAGGTGTTGAAGATATCTGTTAGGACATCCGTCAGCTGTGCAGCACAGTCTTTCAGTACAAAACGGCCAGGTATGTTGTCAGGACCCGCAGCCTTTCGTGGGTTAATCCTGGATAGGGTCTTCCTTACGTCGGCTGCAGACAGACAGAGCGCCTGGTCGTTGGGAGGTGTGGGCAGTTTTTGTGCAGGTGTGTCGTTCTGCATTTCAAACCGTGAATAAAAGTGGTTGAGTGTATCGGGGAGGGATGGGTCATCATCACAGGCCTGTGGCGGGGCTTGTAGTCAGTGATGGTCTGAATGGCTTGCCACAGGCTCCGTGTGTCTCTGCTGTCCGTGAAGTGATTATTGATTTTTTGAGCATGTGACCGTTTTGCATTTTTGATGCCACGGGACAGATTGGCTCTTGCTGTATTGAGGGCTGCTTTGTCTCCTGATCTGAATGCTTCATCTCTGGTTTTTAGCAGCCCACGAACCTCTGCTGTCATCCACGGCTTTTGGTTTGCACGTGTGGTGATGGTCTTAGTGGCTGTCACATCATCCATGCACTTTTTGATGTAAGCAGTCACAGTTTCAGTGTACTCCTGCAGGTCTGTGTGGTTGTTGTAGGTGGCCGCCTCTTTAAACATGTTCCAGTCTGTGCACTGAAAGCAGTCCTGTAGTGTTGAAGTAGCATTTTCTGGCCAGATTGTGATGAGTTTTTGAACCGGTTTGGCGAGTTTCAAAAGTGGTCTATATGCTGGGATTAGCATAACAGAGATGTGGTCTGAGTACCCGAGGTGGGGGCGGGGTACAGCTTTGTAAGCGTTCTTTACGGTTGTGTAAACAAAGTCCAGCGTATTATTTCCTCTTGTTGCAAAGTTAACATGTTGGTAGAACTTTGGCAAAACTGTCTTTAAATTTGCGTGGTTGAAGTCACCGGCTATGATGAAAAAGCCGTCGGGGTTATTTGTTTGTTGTTCACTGATGGCGCAATACAGTTCACGAAGCGCGTCCTTAGCGTTGGCACACGGTGGAATGTAAACCGCGACAATAACAATGGCCGTGAACTCCCGCGGCAGATAGAACGGTCGACACTTCACAAACATAAACTCCACCAGTGATGAGCAGTGTTTTGATAATACCGCAGTATTGTTACACCATTCTTTGTTGATATAAACACACAAGCCACCACCGCGGCTCTTACCAGAAAGTGTTGTGTCTCTGTCCGATCGGCAGCATGTTAGCCTGTTCAACTGAATGGCGGAGTCCGGGATGTTGTCATTTAGCCATGTTTCAGTGAAAACAAATACACAACAATCCCTTGCCTCATGCTGTGTAGACCGACTGAGTTGTATTAAGTCCAGTTTGTTTTCCAGAGAGCGAACGTTTGAGAGCATGAGTGTTGGAAGAGCCGGTCTTGTGGGATTAGCTCTTAGCCTCGCTCGTATACCTCCGCGCTTACCGCGCTTCCGTCCTCTCTCACACCGCTTGCGACGCTTCCTTGTGCGGGTAGCGTCAGTAGGCGAGGCCGCGGTCTCAAGGTCCGGCTCCAGCAGTAAACAAAGGCCTCGTAGCTTCTCAATAGCCGCCGGCGCAAGTTGTTGTTTGTACGCATTGCCAATATCCAGAAGGCTTCGGCGATCATATATGTGTTTTGGAGTGATTTCCTTATAAGTTAGCGGTAAATTTACACTATTTGGAGACGAACAGACGACATTCTACTCCGCCCTGGGGGGCTCCTGTCACGCCTGCTCCGCCCTGGTGGGCTCCAGGTCCGTCCGCTCCGCCCTGGTGGGCTCCAGGTCCGTCCGCTCCGCCCTGGTGGGCTCCAGGTCCGTCTGCTCCGCCCTGGTGGGCTCCAGGTCCGTCTGCTCCGCCCTGGGGGGCTCCAGGCCCGACTGCTCCGCCCTGGTGGGCTCCAGTCCCGTCTGCTCCGCCCTGGTGGGCTCCAGTCCCGTCTGCTCCGCCCTGGTGGGCTCCAGTCCCGTCTGCTCCGCCCTGGTGGGCTCCAGGTCCGTCCGCTCCGCCCTGGTGGGTTCCAGTCCCGTCTGCACCGCTCTGGTGGGCTCCGGGTCCGTCCGCTCCACCCTGGATTATATAGGAGCGTCTGGAAGCCGCTCCTTGGAAATACGGGGGGGGGGGTATATATATGTCACAAATCCTGGCCATGAACTTCTGTTCATTCACCACAAGAGGTCACTCACCCATCACATTGACTTTCACACTACACAGACAGTTACAGATCACTCAGAGACTGCATTTCCCATCATCCACTGCCCCAACTGTGTGACAGCAGTTCGCACTGATCACGCACACTCCTGAGAACAATCTCACATCACCCTGATTGCACCACTGATCACACACTCACACACTATATAGCCTGGGACTTCCTCTTGCTAAAATCTCTACTTTTTAGCCGAGGCAAGTATTGTTTAGCCTAGCTTCATACACAGTACAAAGCGTTCTCATAAAAGTGTACCACAGCAATAAAAACAAGTTAAAAATAATAAAAACAAGATTTCCCGTAAAAAGTTTGATTCCTGCCCGTATTCCTAAAACAGTTAAATAGATTTACCCCTTTGCCTAGCCCTTCGGACTCTGTTTGTACCCCTTGTGGATTACTGCACAGCTCGTGTACCTGGATTATCTCTCTGCCTAGCCCTTGTCGGATGTTGTTTGCTGATCGTCGACTGGTTCCACGCTTGCTAATAGCTAAAAGCGGATTGCTCTGTGTTTTGCCCCTGCCATACCTGTTTGCTGTTTACTGACCCTGCCTGAATATGAGTGGTCCATGTATTATAATAAAGCTTTGCAAATGGATCCGCTTGCCTCACGTCTCGTCAACCCCGTAACAGATATAGCAAAAAATAAATAAAATAATAATATTAATAAAATAAATAAAGGATTATAATAATAAATAAAAGATTATACTACAGAAGTCATGTAACAACTGAACTTATAAATGTGAACATTGTATAGATGTGTGTAGGTGTAATGTGTGTGTGTGTGTGTGTGTGTGTGTAATTCTCTCTGGAAGGCTGTCTCTCAGGAGATGACAATAATCCACCCTGATGATACAAATCTTGCAGCTATATTACAACATTTGGCTTCTTCGCCAAGTTTTTGAATGAAACTGAGTTTCTGGGTTGGATTACAGGTGTTAAATTGGGGGAATATTTTATTAATTTTGGGGTAGTGTCTGTCTAGTGGTCTTGAAAGCTGATGTCTTTATATTTAGTGAATTTCAGCTCCGTCTCCATCACTCCAGCATGCAGTGCGAGCTTTTCATATTCTGAGGCTGTCCTCACGAGAGATTTTTGCCAGGTCTGTCTGCGCCGGCCCGTCTCTACGGCCAGACTGTGTTCACTGAGTGTGTGTGTGTGCCGGCCCGTCTCTACGGCCAGACTGTGTTCACTGAGTGTGTGTGTGTGCCGGCCCGTCTCTACGGCCAGACTGTGTTCACTGAGTCTGTACATCGTCAATGTTTTCCTAAGTTTCACATCACTCACGGTGCTCAGGTAGCTTGCAACAGTGTATTCTCGATTTAGGGCCGAATAACATTCGGACAGTTTGTGCTGGTTTTTAATGGTGTTTGTCCAATGGGTGATGTACTTGTCTTTTTCTGTGTTTATAATGTGTGTGGGCCGAATGTGTGTGAGTGTGTGTGTGTGTGTCAAAAGTGTGTCCTGAGGCTGTCTGATCTCTGTGTGTGTGAGCTCAGTCAGTATTAAAATCTCAGCACCAGCTGAAGGAGGGGACTCTTATTTACGCTCAGCTCTTCAACAAAGGTGGAGAGTTTCAGGGCTTTGTAATGGTATGTAAACAGAATGGTGTTGGGGTCGCTTACACTGTAAAAAATTTTAGGTGTTTCCAGAATTTGATGGCTCTTTTTTGGATGTTTATAAGGAGAGGGTATTGGCCTAATTCTGCCCTGCATCCATTGTTTGGAGTTTTTCTTTGGACTTTGAGTATTATTTTACAGAAATCTATGCTGTAATGTAGAGTTTCGATCGGGTGTAAACATTTTCCCAATTTAAGAAGTCAAATTTTATATAAGGACCCCACACTTCACTGCCATATAATGCAATTGGTTCAATTACTGCTTTGAAAATAAAGTTTGAGCCAGATTTGGATTGGGAAAACATGTCAATTTTAATGGATCTTTTTATGGCATAGAAAGCCCTTGCACGTGAGCTTTCTCTTTGAGTTCATTCACAGCCAAAGTGAAGTTACCTGTTGAGGTGATTTTCAGGCCGAGGTAAGTGTATGTTTTTGTGGTTTCAATGGTTCTGTGTGAAGCACAGGCTAGTGTGAATGTGTGACCCACAAAACTTGCTCCCTGAGATCTGGAGCGTTTCTGGAAAATAATACATCATTAAATATTTACTCTAGTTTTTTTAATTAAGGAGGTTGACCGTCAGGGCCCAGGTCTGACAGTGCTGTTAATCCTCCAGCAGATTCAGGCTGTCCTGAAGAGAAACAAGAACCCTCTTCAGTGGGCGACAGGAGGACCAGGTCATCTGCGTAGAGAGAAGACACTTTATCTCTGTGTCGTGTAAACAACTAGGGGTGTAACGATACGCTTCACACATTACAATTTGTATCGTGTATCGAACGATTCACGGGAATTAACAGTTCCAAATGGAAGTGATCATCCCTATCCCCTTGGAGTGGGGACTTTGGAGTGAAAAGGGCACATGCGTGTCGTTATTTAGTCGTTTTTTCTGGAATGCACTTGGTAAAACGAAGTTATAGGAGCGAAAAAGATCTAATTTCCTCATTATCTTCAGCTGGGATGTTCCCGTGACAACACAGCACGGTGTCAGTCAGCAGATTCGCTGTTTAAATGTCAAATGTCTTTTTATTTTTGTTATCATAACTGTTGCAAATAAACATACATTTTAAAAACATATGCACAAAACCTTTTAAAAGTTTTTAAAACACAGACATATGCTATATAATATATAAAAAATAATATATATAAAACAAAACATTTAAAACTCAACACAAAAAAGCAAAAATAAAAGCACATGTATAAAGACAATATGGACAATTTTTTTTATGCCGCAAAGCATGGTGTGAGTTTTGTACCGTCAGCGAATCTGCTGACTGACACCGTGAGATTCTGTGTTGTCTGTGTGTGTCTTACGGGAACATCCGTAGTACAGTTTTGCTGAAGATGTTTTTAGGAAATTAGTGGCTGTTTGTCATCGCTCATATAGCTTTGTAAACACCAAGTGCATTCCAAACGACTAAATAACGACACGCACGTGCCCTGTTCATTAAAGACTCCAAAGTCAGTGTATCCCACTCCAAGGGGATAGGGATGATCACTTCCATTTGGAACTCAAAAGCCCGTGAATCACAAATTTTCTTGTTCGATACACGATACGTGTATCAACACAGTTACACCCCTAGTCGTGTAGAGTGAGACCTTGAATGGGAGCGTGGTCTAATATGTTGGCCAATTGGTTGATGTAAATGTTGAAGAGGGTGGGGCTTAAACTGCATCCCTGTCTCACTCCACGCCCCTGGGGGAAGAATTCGGTTCTTTGGTTTCCAATTTTAACCGCACAATGGCTGGTTGTGTACATTGATTTGATCAGATCATAGAATTTTCTCCCTATTCCACTGTCGATAAGTTTTAGGTATAATCCTTCGTGCCAGATTGAATGCTTTCTTGAAATCAACGAAACAAGCAAAAAAAATTTCCTTTGTTTTGATGTACATATTTGTCAATTAGTGTTTGTAATGTAAAAATGTGATCGGATGTGCGACATTTTGGAAGAAAGCCAATTTGGCATTTACTCAAGGCATTGTGCTTCATAATGAAGTGTAACAGTCTGGTGTTTAAGATGCTGCAGAGAACCTTCCCCAGGTTACTGTTCACACAGATGCCTCGGTAGTTGTCGGGGTCTAATTTGTCTCTGTTCTTGTGAATGGGGCTGATGAGGCCCTTGTTCCAGATCTCAGGGAAGAACCCTACACACAGAACATCATTGAACAGTTTTAGCATGGCCAGTTTGAAGCTTTGCTCTGTGTGTTTCAGCATCTCGTTCAGGAGGCTGTCGACACCGCAGGCTTTCTTGGGCTCGAGGACCCGTAATTTATCTTCCAATTCTTTCATTGTTATGGGGAAATCTAAGGGGTTTTGATTCGCTTTAATCGATCTTTCTAAATTGTCTAGTTTATTAATTATTTCATTTTGATTAGAATTTTGAATTTCGGTTGGGCTATATACTGTAGTTCTTGGAAATTAGTTTTCCATGTCTCCCCATCTTGGATGGACAGAATTTCTTGATTTGGTTTGTATAATAATTTCCATTTATCCCAAAATTTGTGTGAATTTATAGCGGGGATTTTTCAATTTCTTCAAACTGGTTTTGCAAAAACTGTGCTTTTTTTCTGCCGGAGGAGGGTGGGCCCTGGCTTTATATTGTTTTGGCAGCGGTCGGAGTGCCTCACAGTAATGAAGGCGGAGGTCCGGATTATCTGGTTGTCTGTGCCCGCCGTTTTGATTTGATAAATTTCGGAGGTTTTATTAGAGCCTTACAGTCCAAATCAAACCATTTGTCAGTCTCTAAACATTTTTTCTTTGGTTTAACAGTGGTCAAATTACTTTTTTGTGCTGTTTTGTATAATATGTTGTGAGCGGGGCTTAGATCTTGTACTTCCTGATTGATGTGTTGTCCGAATTTATTTTTAGGGTATGCCTGTGTTTGGAATGAGTGTAAGAGGGACTGTATTTCTGGGGCGGGGCTCAGCCGGGATTCAACAGCATTGATGTAATTAGTGGCGCTGTTTTCTGTCCATTTGAATGACAACCACATAATTTTGTGCATGTGATATGGTGTCCTAATTGGTGTGGGTGATGTTGGCACACACCACCGAAGGATCAGAGAAAAATTGCTTATAACTCTTGTAGAGTGTGATTTGGCTGTGGAGGCCATCTTTAAACAGTTGTCTGTGGCCCCAGAAAATATTGGTTTCAGGGGTTTGACTGTTCTTTGAAAGCTCTGTATTCAAAGAGGAAAGATGTAGATCTGTGATGGTATAATCTACAGTGCTGTTACCAAGAGCTGAAATCTTGCTGTAGGTGAAGCGTTCTGACCCCTTTCCGAGTGAGTCTCCTGGATGATGACGATTTGCAGTCTTCCGTTGACGACGTACAGAGCCAGTCCTCGGCAGAGCTGAGTAAAGCAGCAGTTAGTTGTAGTCTGCCGTCCATTTTGTGAGCGTTCACTTCATCAATGTCTGATCACAGTTTTCTCTGGTGGGGTAAGAATACCAGGGTACAAGTCGTTATTGCCAGTGATGAATCTGGTACCGTGTGATTCTAAGAAATCTAATTCTCGAGACAATCTCCGTTTCTAGCGTTTAAATCGCCCATAAGCAGTACATTTCCCTGGGCCTGGAAATGGCTGATTTCTTGTTCAATGTTTTGAAAGGTTTCCTCTTGGAAATACGGAGACTCGAGGGGGGTATATATATGGCACATAGGAAAACAGGCTGAGATGAGGGGGTCTGATATTATTCCTTTTTGTATTTTCAGCCACAGGTGGTATTGATCTATTTTAACCGCAATCCTTTGTAATTCTATGGCCAGTTCAGATTTAATCCATATGATCATCCCTCCCGAGTCTCTCCCCTGTGTGACTGATGTGAGTTTGACTGATGGTAATATTATCTCTCTGTATCCCGAGGGACAGCCAGTGAACACATCTCCTCTACACCAGGTTTCCTGTAAGATGATGACATCTATGTCTTCAAGATCTTTCATAAAATAGGGGGCAGAATGTCTACCGAACAGTTTTTAGGCCAAAGACTGAGGAGTTTAGACCTTGGATATTCCATGTAGAAAAACTAAGTGATTTCATCACAAACTTTTTAAAATAATTGGTATGATTTGTTTGTCATTTTGAGAAAAGAGAAGATACAAAAAATACAATAGAGTAAAAGAAAATGTTCTGGTAGGAACTCAAAAACATCAACAAATCCATTTTAAATTACATGTACACTTACACTAACAATGTGGCTTGGTAAATGGATTTTTATAATACAAAAGTGTTTTTTTATTTTTATTTTTTATTTTTGTACCACTGTCCACTGTGTGTGAGTAAGTGAGAGCAGATGATACTCAGCATGTGTTGGATGTCGTGGAGTTCAGTGTTAGCTCGGCTCGCTCCTTCGCTCTCTCTCTCTCTCTCTCTCTCTCTCTCCATGCCTTCCTTGTGTTGGCCTCTATGTTTAATGTGTGTATGTTTGTGTTTAGTTCAGTGTTACATGTTCCCCTGTAGCGTAGTTTAATAAACATCCATATGTATTCACACTTGGTTGTCTGTGTCTGCCGCTTAGAGAAGGTCACTTTAACGTCCCGGTTTTTACTACATGCTCTGCAATGTATTAGTAAGGAAATAAATTTTTCGTGGCCATAGAAATTATTTTCCTTAGAGTCAATAGACGATTAAAACTGTCCGTACTGCGGACGAGCAAATTTTATTATATACATTTTATTGTACTATTAATGCTACAGTTAATTCCTGAAGATGAATATATAATTGATTACAACCCGTTATGATTAATTATGTTCATCTCACTTTGAGCTAATTTGCTACACATAATATCGCAGTAAGTGCGCATCATTGATCATTGTTCTCACTAAAAAGTATTTTCTCATAACATGAGATCTACAGTTTAGTTTAAAGATGAATTATTGTGCACCTATAGCACTCCCCGCTGTCATTAAAACATATCATGCCACAGGAAAAGTGATTAAGCGCATCCACTACAACTGTGTCTAAATTCATAAAATTTTGGTTTAACTTCTGCGTAATGACTTTGTAATTTCAGTGCTTATTTACATTATGAGAGTGGAATATTTCATGCAAATGTGTATATCGACATGAAAACAGAGTTTAAATCATTGTTTACGTCATTAATTTTCTGGAAAAAAAGAATTTGTACGCATGGGTCAGAGTTTGCATGCAGGTGCACAAATTTTCCGATCAAATTTGTTTTTATAAATCCCACATTTTGCGTAGGAAGTTGCGTATGCCTCTTTCAGGGCAGGTTGTGTGCATACACAACTGTTATAAATGAGGGCCCAGGTGTCATCATCATACAGTCTACATGCATGTCGTACCCAAGTTTATTAGATCCATGTCGCAGTGTGGTTTGCAGTGATCTTATAGGATTGCTAAAATCGAGCCGTGTGCCTCGGGCTTAAGAATAGTCAGGATAGTTTACCCAAAATTTAAACTCTCTCATGCAGGTTTGTAACGACATGAGTGGAATACTAAATACTAATATCTGATCGTGGTTGTATCTCTCTATTAGTTCTACTGGATCTTAGCGCTGCGTTCGACACTATCGATCACATCATTCTTTTGAATAGACTAGAAAACTTTGTTGGCATTAGTGGAAGTGCATTAGCATGGTTCAAATCGTACTTATCTGACCGCCATCAATTCGTAGCAGTGAATGAAGAGGTATCATATCGATCACAAGTGCAGTATGGAGTTCCTCAAGGCTCAGTACTAGGGCCGTTACTTTTCACGCTTTATATGTTACCCTTGGGAAATATCATTAGGAAACACGGGGTTAGCTTTCACTGTTATGCTGATTATACTCAGCTCTATATTTCTTACGGCCTGGTGAAACACACCAAATTGAAAATATGGAATGCATAGTCGATATAAAAAACTGGATGACGAGTAATTTCTTACTGCTAAATTCTGAAAAAAAACAGAGATTTAATTATCGTTCCTAAAACCCCCACAAGTAATAACCTAGAACACTGTTTACACTTCTGCTCTGTATTTCCAGCAATATCTATTTAATAGTCTCTCCTTTGACTTGATTGAACATTTTTTCATCTAAAATTATATTTAAACTGAAACTTTTCAAACGCAGAAATATTAATTCATGAACTGAATTATTGTAATGCTTTATTGGGTGGTTGTTCTGCAGCTTAATAAACAAATGGACGATGCCAGAACCAGGAAGTCACTGCCCGGTTCTGTCAATGCACTCAATAATTTTAAAATCTTGAAATGCCTTTAGCTGAAAGCTCTTATTGAGTGTGCGTTAAAACTCTTAGTATTTTACTTGGAACAATCCCAAACACTGACACTCTATCTAGATTAAAGACTCTCTTTAACCTGATAAAACTAATACACTTCTATTATTCAAATCCGAGGATTGTTAGGCTGATAAAATCAACCGGAACCGGGAACACTAAAAATGATGTACTGTAACTTGAATCTACGCAATATTAGTCTGTTTCTTTCTTAAGTCACTGCTCACCAGATTGGATAAAAGCGTCTGCTAAATGCATAAATGTAAATGGGAACCAGTAGCCCTCCAATCTGATGCAGCAGTTGGAAATGCTGTGTCGTTGGCCAGAGGAGAAATCCTGAGCCTGGTTTCTCCCAAGGTTTTTTTCTTGATAGTTTTGGTTCTGTTCGCCTCTGGCTTGCTTAGTTGGGGACACTTCATTCCAGCAATGCTTTGACACTTTTTGAATGAACTGTATGGACGATGTTAATTCAATAATGCCTTTACTATATAAATAACTTTCCTGACACTCTATCCTCCAACTTGATACTGTGACTTGACTAAAAAAATATGTTTTGGAGGCTGTCGGTAAGAACAGAGTTTCAGTTGCTGTTGACTTCATTTGAATATTTGGTCAGCACAAATGGAAATCAATGGGAACTGAAACAGTTTTGTTACCAACATATGTGACCCGTGCTGGCAAAATGAGTCAGAAGTCGCACGGACTAATTTTGAGCTACAGGCAAAAGAAGTGAAAAATGTCAGTTTTGGTCGAATCTGAGGTTTTCACAAAAATTAGTTCATTAAGCCCTCTTCTAGCGATCCCAATGCTCCAAATAATAATTAAACATCTAAAATGATCTTTATTTGTACATTGGAAAAAAACACTCCAAACAATTTAAAAACGTCCTCCAACATTGAAAACAGTGGCAAGAGACAACAACAGTCCATAAAACAGTGAAAAACTGTCTCACGAAGAGTACAAAAAGGGCAATCATGATTAATATCAGAGTTTAACACAGAAATAAAAGCATTAACAGCAACAGCTGAATGTAAAACCCTCCACTGCAAATCAGAAACTTTCTTCAACAATGATCAACTGGTCTTCACGCAATTGACACCATCCTCACAAGGCTGCCCGTCAGATTGAAGCAGTGGGAAGAGCGGTCAGCATGAGACTAGACATTAACCGCAATATGGATTCTATCTGGAGAAGCCACGGCTTCAAAGGAAATTTGATCATGGAGATCAAATTGGACAAAGAGAGTAGCCGTGGATTGGAATGCGGTTACTCGCCCCAAGACTAAACAACTGCAATCTTATCTTTTGGCTCCCCTGAACCAGCACTGGCCTTGGCCAGCTCTCTGGAAAATCATCCTGGAAAGAGCACTGCAGTGTGACGCTCTCTGCGTTCCTCCCCCAATTTAAAGACAGCTGCTGATTACCACACACACACATACACACAAAAACTTAATACACCTCCCCAACCCCGATATCGCCTCCGTCGCTAGCCTGACAAGTGGGTCTGGACCAGCGCTAATTGGCTGCAGGACCGGATGGCTGATTGCCAGAGCTGGATTACTTCCCCTGTTGCAAAGTCTGTGTCTATATGTATTATGTGCTTTTTGTTGCAAGGTTTTTTCTTTCTCACACTGTACTCCCCAGGAGCATAGTCATTATTTTTTTCTCCTTACATACATTCCTCTTGTTTGCTGTATTTTCTTCAATTCCCTGTCTTCCTGTCCTGTCTACCCCATTGTCATTTGATGTTGTGTATGACAGGTCATGGCTATTTCGCTGGTACTTGTGACTAGTGACAATAAAGGGCTACTACTACAATGGAGGTTTGTACAGCGCTCTCCATTCAGTCCACACCATCAATCAAACCTAAGCGAGCTCCCATGGAGTGCCAATTTTTCCAATTTATCTTTATTCAAAATTTTAACAACCAATCTACATAACAATTTCTTATCAGCATCATGCACAAACACATTTGAATGATCATTTTTAGAAAGAAACCTGTACAGTCCTTAAAATCTGGAAAAACCAAAGGAAAAATATCATCAACACTAGGTTGAACAGAACCATTACAATAAAGATTCAACAATGTACATTCAGAATCTGTTAAAGCTTCCTTCAATTTTTTGAGCAAAGAAGCAATTACACGAACAGAGTGCATCTTTAAATGAGAAGCAAGGAAAAGGTCTTTATTGTAATGGTTCTGTTCAACCTAGTGTTGATGATATTTTTCCTTTGGTGAGGATTTTCCCAGATTTAGATGTGTCCCTGCTAGCATAGCCAACAGTCTCCCTAGGTTTTATGACCCTGCTACATTCCTTTGAACAAGTGACATCTGCTTAGTCATATCTCCTAGCTTAAACTAAATAAGGAAAGCTTTTCTTTCTCCCTCTGTCTCTTCCTTATTTTATTTCAGTTTTGTTTATTTGATACCTTCATAGTGACCAAACCTGTGAACCATCAGTGCTTTGAGTAATAGTTTGACCACACGTATAGCCATGTCATCAGCTTACCCCTGCTTACAGCCCCGTCAACAAAGTTACTCAAACCCTGTACTTCTGTTCTTAGCACCCTACCTCACTAGCTGCCCCTCACCAGCTATTCACACCTTACACGGCCTACAGAGCCATTCCCCATACGGATAGCCTAACGCCTCTGTATATACTTGCACTTGCCTTCTGCCTCTCACTCTCTGGTGTTCCCCCAAGTGTGCCAGTGTGTCTCAGACATTCCACAGACATCCAGCCCTGCCAGCTCACCAGGACCACCTGAAAACCCGGCAGAGCACTGTGATGGACATACTTTAGCCCAAAGCAGCCACTGACTTGCAATGGCAGAGAAAGGAACAGCGAGACTGCGACACAAGTGGACACCTGACACCCAGCCTGAACCTCCAGGAGCTGACTAGCATCATCATCTCCCTGGTCCACACCCTCAAGGGCCTCAGACAGGAGGTAAATGAACTGAACCTGCAAGTCACAGAGTTCTACAAGGAACTGACACCCGCTTAGCGAGAGAAGGCACAGAACCGATGCAAAGAACCTTACAGAATGGCGCAACAGAAGGAAATCATCAGTCTTCAGGAGGCTCTAACAGCTGCTGCACACCAAGCGCAGTGTGAAAAAGCCACCAGACAGGACCTGGAAAGAGAATTGTTTCACACAAAGACACTGTTAAAAACAGCGTATGTGGAACTTAATGAGAGGGACACCAGAACTAAGGCCTTAGAAGGCCATCTGCATGCAGCCAGAGCTGAAGTCCAAACTTTGACTCAGCAATTCTGCAACATTAACGAGGAGCTTGATATGGTTCAGAGAGAACTGAAACAGTCCTACCGACTGTGCATGGACTCAAGTCAAAGGCACCCTGCTGCACGTCACATAGCCAGCAGTGCAAATCCCCTCACTCCTGTACACTGATACGAAGGGGGGAGCCAAAGCCTCCTGCTTGACATTTCACAAGTCAGCTTCCTGAAAACCTCTGCAGCTGCAGAAAGAAAGGGGTTTATTCAGGCGAGCCCTGAAACAGCACATGGAGTGACACTCAAAGACCTCAACCGAATGGCCAGAAACATCCCTGCATTCACACCAGAACTTGCAGGAGAATATGATGTCCACGCTTACTTAAGAGAGATTGACTTTTACCTGCAGTCGTGGACCAGTGTGAACCACAGCCAGGACACATCCAATCGGACTACCAGCAGCTTAAACAAGCCATCATAAAGGAATTCTCAGACCTGAATTCTCACGAACTGGTTGCTGCCTTAGCCATCGAACAGGGCCGTCATGAAACTCCCCATGCTTACTACCACAGACTTCGACGAGCTTACTTCGGAGCTCGCCATGAACCTGGGATGGAGGAGGACACCAGCTTCAAGAGCCTTTTCCTCCGAAACCTCCACCCATTGTAAGTCACCATATAGGCAGTATGGCCGGCCCCACAATGCCTATTCAACAACTGCGTGACCTGACACAAAAGGCCTTTAACAAGCACAAGGCCTCTACCAAAGGTGTTTGTAAGACCCCACTGATTCTGAACTGCACAACCCAGAATCCAAAACGGGCACCAGAAGGCACTCAGCATTGCCACAATGCAAGGCCCTTCTACAAAAAGCCACTAGCCAGCGAAGGACAGAGCCATCACCATGGCAACAGACCCAGGCCTCAGACCAACCACTGGCATAAACCATGGAAAAGGCTATGCGAACACCACGTTATGTCCAACGACAGTCCCCCACAACATCCTCCTCCACACCCTTCACACAGGTGCCAAACAGATGCTGCACAAGGACAGCTGGACACACCTACTTCTGTGTTACAGGAGCTGCTGAATCTAGCAAAAACAAAATTCAACTGAGGAATACTGCGAAGGACAAAACTCGGACTCCTTGCCTGATGCAACACCGCATCAGACCCCTCCAAGGGAGGAGCATCCCTTAAAACCAGTCGACACCCCAGAAGCAGCCAGACAACGTTGGATGGAGCAACGGGCCCACATGCCCAACAGCGAAACCTCTACCAACACAACTCAGACAAGCCCAAGTCGGTGCCGCCACAAAAGCAAAGCGACACCACAAACATCAGACTTCTGGTGACGTTCCAGCAGAACAGAGGGCTAACAACACCTGCTGTCCTCCTGCCATCATCATTAGGTCAGTCTGAAACTCTCTTCACACTACAAAATCTCCATTAAAAATTCCCTTCGACCCCTGGAACCAGTGAGAGTCTAACCCAGCTATTCCACACCGCGGGTACCACAGATAGCCTACTGACTAACAACATCAACAACCATCTGACCCGGACCAACTCACTTCAGGATGACAGGTGACACTGCCTCGACACCTGCTGCACAAGCTCGAGGACCCGCACCTTGCTACAGCATACCACCTGACAGCATCCACCACGGCACCACAACCACTCCTGGAGGCAACCAACAGCCCGAGAGCCACCACTGTCTCCCAGCCGTGGGTGGCAGGTGTGTGTTTGATCGTTCTGCATCTTTAACGTCGCTCGCTGTTGTCTATTCAAAAGGGGGGAATTACTGTATGTAGCATTTGGACCAATCAGACACACAATTTTGCATTTGATTTAACAAATCAATTAGTTATGAGGTTAACAAATAGTCACAGACCCCTCACCCAATACACATACTGGGTGCTAGTATGTCTGTCAATGACTTCAGGCCCCCGGTTCCATGGCAACCGATCTGATGACACTATCGTCCAGAAGCGAGCAGAGAAAAGGTACTCCTCTCAGAAAACGTACAAATAAAGATCATTTTAGATGTTTAATTATTATTTGGAGCATTGGGATCGCTAGAAGAGGGCTTAATGAACTAATTTTTGTGAAAACCTCAGATTCGACCAAAACTGACATTTTTCACTTCTTTTGCCTGTAGCTCAAAATTAGTCCGTGCGACTTCTGACTCATTTTGCCAGCACGGGTCACATATGTCGGTAACAAAACTGTTTCAGTTCCCATTGATTTCTATTTGTGCTGACCAAATATTCAAATGAAGTCAACAGGAACTGAAACTCTGTTCTTACTGACAGCCTCCAAAACATATTTTTTTAGTATTCCACTCATGTTGTTACAAACCTGCATGAGAGAGTTTCAATTTTGGGTAAACTATCCTGACTATTCTTAAGCCCAAGGCACACGGCTCGATTTTAGCAATCCTATAAGATCACTGCAAACCACACTGCGACATGGATCTAATAAACTTGGGTACGACATGCATGTAGACTGTATGATGATGACACCTGGGCCCTCATTTATAACAGTTGTGTATGCACACAACCTGCCCTGAAAGAGGCATACGCAACTTCCTACGCAAAATGTGGGATTTATAAAAACAAATTTGATCGGGAAATTTGTGCACCTGCATGCAAACTCTGACCCATGTGTACAAATTCTTTTTTTTTCCAGAAACTTAATGACGTAAACAATGATTTAAACTCTGTTTTCATGTCGATATACACATTTGCATTAAACATTCCACTCTTATAATGTAAATAAGCACTGAAATTACATAAAGTCATTACGCAGAAGTTAAACCAAAATGTTATGAATTTAGACACAGTTGTAGTGGATGCGCTTAATCACTTTTCCTGTGGCATGATATGTTTTAATGACAGCGGGGAGTGCTATAGGTGCACAATAATTCATCTTTAAACTAAACTGTAGATCTCATGTTATGAGAAAATACTTTTTAGTGAGAACAATGATCAATGATGCGCACTTACTGCGATATTATGTGTAGCAAATTAGCTCAAAGTGAGATGAACATAATTAATCATAACGGGTTGTTATCAATTATATATTCATCTTCAGGAATTAACTGTAGCATTAATAGTACAATAAAATGTATATAATAAATAATAACAAAATGTATATGTAAATAATAATAAAAATGTATATGTATATAATAACGGACAGTTTTAATCGTCTATTGACTCTAAGGAAAATCATTTCTCTGGCCACGAAAAATTAATTTCCTTACTAATACATTGCAGAGCATGTAGTAAAAACCGGGACGTTAAAGTGACCATCTCTAAGCGGCAGACACAGACAACCAAGTGTGAATACATATGGATGTTTATTAAACTACACTACAGGGGAACATGTAACACTGAACTAAACACAAACATACACACATTAAACATAGAGGCCAACACAAGGAAGGCATGGAGAGAGAGAGAGAGAGAGACACCCGATTGAGACCCTGCATGCAGAACTCTGTAAAAATATACTACACGTGCACCGGCACACAACAAATAACGCATGCAGGGCAGAATTAGGCAAATATCCTCTAATCATAAAGATACAAAAAAGGGCTATTAAATTCTGGAAACATCTGAAGCTCAGTGACCCCCAATCATACCATTATAAAGCCCTGCAATACCAAGAGATGAGCAAAGAAAGCAAGCCCTTCCTCCATCTGATCCAGAACTTCAGTCCTGATGCTTCACTAACATCTACTGATGCTCTGACTCACAACATCAGAACCAATCAGATCACTGCACAAATCAAACAGAGTTACATCACTCATTGGCAAACCCAAACTCAACAACAGAGTAAAATGCAATGCTATCTGTCCCTAAAGAAAGAGTACAGTATGGCAGAGTATCTGTACACAGTGTCAGATAAGAAACTGAGAAGCACGTTGACCAGATACAGACTCAGCGGACACAAGCTGATGATAGAGACGGGCAGACACAGACAAACATGGCTGCCCCCCGAGCAGAGATTGTGTTCACACTGTGATCTGAATCAGATGGAAACAGAACTGCACTTCCTAACAGAATGCTCCAAATACACAGATATACGGACAGTGTTCTACAACAAAATACAGCAGATCCATCCCACATTTAAAACTCTTCCAGACCAGGAGAAACTAGCGTATCTGCTCGGAGAACACAAGACCTGCTGTGTGTTTGCTGCTCAATATGTGTCTCTCTGTCACCACAGAAGAGAAGACACTCCACCTGCCCTGAGCTGATGTTCCCAGCACATCTAGATTATATTATGCCATATTACTTAAATGTATATTTTGCCTCTGTATATCTTATACTTTATCTATTTAATTTTATTTTTAACACATACTTACACTAGCCATTTATTTTGCACTACATGCTTAATACTTTTTTAAATATTTGTACTATTCCTATTATTATTTTTCTTTCTGTTAATTCAAATGTGCACTATTTGTGAGCAGCCCAGCTGCAATTGCTTTGGCAATACAAATGTATAGTTTTTGTCATGCCAATAAAGCACACTTAAATTGAAATTGAGAGAGAGAGAGAGAGCGAGAGAGAGAGAGAGAGAGCGCATAATGGTAGGATTTGCACATCAGCTAAACACAACCTGTTCGAACCATCAAAGAATTACATCACCTTAATTAAGAGGGGTCGAAGCCTAGAAGCGCATCTAAATAGTTAACAAGCGGTTACTTGCATATTGGTTATGTTGGTGCTGAGTAAAGTATCCTGGTGCATGTATAGGCTAATGCTTCTTGATGAATTCCTTTAGGAGTGAAAGCTTCGTCATTCCAGCCACGGGTTGATTGGTCCGAAGTTAAATCGCCAAAGTTACTGAACTTATTTATGCCAGAAGCTCGGACTCCCCCCAAAAGGGGAGTCGCGAGCTTTCCAAGGTGATGTGTGTCAAGTTTTATCTGGTTTCCCTGTAACATCCGTTTTGGTTAGTTTGACCAATAACAAGGCACATAGTTTCAGCGGGAAAGTGTTTCTTTGTTCGACTTGACACCTCATTTGCATGTTTTATGAGTGTTCTGGCAAATCGGTGTACATTTTCCCACAGTACAGTAAAAATAGTATGATGCATTTCACGATCACATCGTGTATATCATTGTTTGAGAAATAAAGAGCAGATCATTTTGATATCAAGAAAGAGACATCTAAAAGATATTAAACCAGAGATACATACATTCACTCATATTCACCTGAATATGAGTGTTTAGAGCTTACTAATACGAATAACGAGTGGTAACTAGGCTAATATAATAAGGAAACATACAAACAACACACGCATATACCAGATACCTTGGTAACTGATTAAATATGATATGGTCTAAATAAAGAAAATGTGTGTGTGTGTGTGTGTGTTATGTATCTTGTAATCGTGGGGGGTAGTCCACTGGTCAGCCAGGCCTGGTACTGAGGAATTTGTTTGAAGTCCGATGGAGTGAAAAGATAGTCAATCTGTTTAGCATCTTTTTGACAATGGGGGGACGACGACTGGCAATTTAGCACCCATATAAAGGTAGAATGTGGGGCCAGGCTGTGAATTATATGCAAATGTCAAAAGGCTAAAAGGGTCTCTTAAGACATAAAGTCCCAACGACCATCAAGGATCATATGCAGATGCTACATATGGCAGACACTGCTGGATTTGGATCTGGATCTGGAACTGCCAGTCTGCTGTAAACAAAGCAGATTTTATTCCTTCTATTGCTACCCATTCCAGTCTCAACCTCATGGCCCTAACTGAGACTTGGATCAAACCTGAGGACACTGCCACTCCTGCAGCTCTCTCCACTAATTTCACTTTTTCCCACACCCCTCGCACGATTGGGAGGGGTGGAGGCACTGGTCTCCTTATTTCAAATGAATGGAAATTTGATCTTCTACCATCTCCTACAGGCAACGGTTCATTTGAATCTCATGCAATTACTATTACCCACCCTGCTAAAATCCACGTTGTAGTTGTGTATCGTCCCCCAGGTCAACTGGGTGACTTCTTGGAGGAGTTGGATGTGTTACTGTCAAACTTCCCTGAAGATGGTACTCCTCTGGTACTGCTCGGTGACTTCAACATCCACCTAGAAAAACCCCAGGCTACTGACTTCAACACTCTTCTCACTTCATTTGATCTCAAACGAGTGTCTACTACGGCTACTCACAAATCAGGTAACCAACTGGACCTCATATACACACGCTACTGCTCCACTGACAACACATTAGTAACTCCACTGCACACCTCAGACCACTTCCTCATCACTTCTAACCTCACACTAACTCCTGACATAGCACACGCTCCTTCGCAGGTCACCTTTCGACGTAACCTACGCTCGCTCTCTCCCTCTCGCCTATCCTCAATGGTTTCATCCGCACTACCTTCACCCTCTCAGTTTTCAGCACTCGACACAAACAGTGCTACTGACACTCTTTGCTTCACTCTAACATCTTGCTTAGACAACTTTTGCCCCCTTTCATCCAGACCAGCACGTGCTACCCCCTCTGCCCCCTGGTTGTCCGATGTTCTCCGTGAACATCGTGCTAAACTAAGGGCTGCAGAGAGGAAATGGCACAAATCCAAAAACTCTACCGACCTTAGGGTGTATCAGTCACACCTCTCTTCCTTCTCTGCAAATGTCTCCACTGCTAAAATGACATACTACCACAACAAAATTAACAACTGTTCCGACTCTCGCGCACTCTTCAAAACGTTCTCTTCTCTTCTCTGTCCTCCTCCCCCTCCTCCTTCATCAACTCTTACAGCTGATGACTTTGCAACTTTCTTCACAAATAAAACAAAAACCATCAGTGACCAATTCCTCACACCACAAACTAATAATAAATTCATAACGACAAATACACAATCTCTCACCTCCTTTTCTCCTCTCTCGGAGACGGAGGTTTCCAAACTCATCCTTTCCAATCATCCCACTACTTGTCCGCTAGATCCTATCCCCATTCACCTCCTTCAAGCCATTTCTTCTTCGGTCATACCTGCGCTTACTCACATTATCAACACCTCGCTTCACACTGGTACATTTCCCACAGCATTTAAGCAGGCTCGGGTAAGCCCAATGCTTAAAAAACCTGCTCTAAATCCAGCACTTTCAGAAAACTACAGACCGGTATCCCTTCTTCCATTCATTGCAAAGTCACTTGAGCGAGTTGTGTTCAACCAACTCTCTCTGTTTCTTGCACAGAACAACATTCTGGACAACAACCAATCTGGCTTCAGAAGTGGCCTCTCAACTGAGACTGCCCTACTCTCAGTTACAGAGGCCCTGAGACTGGCAAGAGCAGCTTCCAAATCCTCTGTACTCATCTTGCTAGATCTGTCTGCTGCCTTTGACACAGTTAACCACCAGATCCTCATGTCCATCCTCAGAAAGATGGGCATCTCAGGAACCGCCCTCCTGTGGTTCGAGTCTTACCTCTCAGATAGGTCCTTCAGGGTGTCTTGGAGGGGTGAGGTTTCAAAGTCACAACTTCTTGCTACTGGAGTTCCTCAAGGCTCGGTGCTTGGACCACTTCTCTTCTCCATCTACATGTCGTCATTAGGATCGGTTATTCAGAAGCATGGCTTTTCCTACCACTGCTATGCTGATGACACTCAACTCTACTTCTCATTCCAACCAGATGATCCGACGGTAACTGCTCGCATTGCAGCCTGTCTGAGTGACATTTCTAGCTGGATGATGGACCATCACCTTCAGCTCAATCTTGCTAAGACAGAACTGCTTGTGTTCTCCGCCAACCCATCGCTTCACCACAACTTCTCTATACAGCTGGGTTCGTCAACCATAACTCCTTCCAGGACAGCCAGGAACCTTGGAGTTGTGATCGATGATCAGTTAAGCTTCACAGACCATATTGCTACAACGGCCCGGTCCTGCAGATTTGCCTTATACAACATTAGGAAGATTAGGCCCTTCCTATCAGAGCAAGCCGCACAACTCCTTGTCCAAGCTCTTGTTCTCTCCAGACTGGACTATTGTAATGCTCTCTTGGCGGGCCTTCCCGCATGTACTATCAAGCCTCTGCAACTGATCCAGAATGCAGCAGCCAGAGTGGTCTTTAATGAGCCGAAAAAAGCTCACGTTACCCCTCTCTTCATCAGGTTACACTGGCTACCAATAGCCACTCGCATCAAATTCAAGGTACTGATGTTTGCCTACAAGACCACAACTGGCACTGCACCAATATACCTAAACTTGCTAGTTCAAACTTATGCGCCCTCCAGAAGCTTGCGTTCTGCAAGTGAACGACGCCTTGTGGTGCCATCCCAAAGAGGTACCAAATCACTCTCACAGACCTTTTCCTGGACTGTGCCCAGCTGGTGGAATGGCCTCCCGATCTCAATTCGAACAGCTGAGTCTTTAGCCATTTTCAAAAAACATCTAAAGACACATCTTTTTCGCCAGCACTTGACTAACTAATACTAACACTTACCTATTCTATTTAAAAAAAAAAAAAATCCTAGCTACGTGTACTGTGCTAGACTAACTGAGACTTGTCATGGCACTTGTATACTGTTGCTCCCTCGATGGTCTGATTGCTTCTATTGTTCTCCTCATTTGTATGTCACTTTGGATAAAAGTGTCTGCTAAATGATTAAATGTAAATGTAAATGTAAATGGATTTGGTGGTCGAACGGTCCATTGTCTGGATTGAAAAGGTCCAATGATAATAGCTTACTGTACAAACACCGCTGCACGGAGGTGTTGATGTCATGTGGAGGCATCTCCACAACATTATAAAAAACAACACTGTATTTGAATGATACAACTTGAAGAAAATGGTAAGATTTGCACATTTCTTTTTAAAATACTTTGTCAGTGATGCACAGAGTCAGACAGAGTTGTATTTACACTGCAATACATATAGGCCTATCTGTTTCCACTAAAAATAGCTAAAATATGTTCATCTTATCAGAAAAACTGCATAAATTTAATTTGATTTGAATTGTTTAAAACAACTGAAACACTATTTGGCCAGTGTAAAAAAATGAGATCAACTTTATTCTAAAATATTTATCTAATAACTATTTTAAACAGTTTTGTTTTTATGAATATTTTGATATATTTATTCTAAACATAACAAGGATATTGGATGATTTTACTAATAAAAATTAATGTTTGGCACAAATGCCATTTATAGTCCGTATCTCATATTTCCTTAATGTATTTTATCTTTGATGGTGTTAAACATGGTGTGGATGGGAATATGCATGGAAATGATATGCAGATGAGGTTATGCATAGTAAAACTAGGCGTTGTAAGTTCCATATACAGTAGGTAAACAACCAAAATGCCTATTACTGCCGTGTGTACTGCTGCCGCAGGGCCACGACGTTAACTGCAAGTCAGTCGCTTGTTAAAGTCGTTCTCGACACTACCGCCAGGATGCGCAAAGGGACAGTTTGCAAACTGACTGGAATTATATTTTGTTTTGTAAACGGAGATCAAATAATGAAATAAAACAACAATAACATTATAATTTAACATTATAACATCCTTAAAAATCATTAGAAAATTAATTTTAAATTAATTTTTAGAAAGTTAATTCCAAAATGTTGGATAGTTGTAGGCTGCAGCCTAACGCATCAAAAATAAAAATAAAAATAATTAAATTTACACAAAGGCTCTTACTGCATGTTATGGTTGTTAAACATTCATTATGAAAACCATTGAAACTACTCAATTTCCTTATGTTGTATTAAGGTGCTTTCATCTCGATCTACAGGCTAATGAAAGTTTTTGAACGAAAAATCCTGACCTTGGCCTTTGGTCCTCTGTACAAGGCTGCGCGTTCATGAGATTCTATTTGCGTCGCAATTTACTCTGACTCACACCATTAAAAAAAAAAAAAACCTTGAACAAAATAAGTTGTGAGAAATCAAGATTAATAGGCCAAAACTGTAACATGAAAAACTAGAAATCGTACACAAAGTAGGATATTAACTTGGAATGTTTAGATTACATTTAAGGAGGTGTGCATTAAGCCATATAAAAAAATAAAAATAAAAAAAAGATTATTGTTGAACGTTATAGGCTAGGCCTAGTTCTAACACATATTTTGGCACTATAGTCACATTATGAAAGGCCATTTAATAATTCGCTGATGTATTTCAGCAGGTCACACATACTTATTCGTTATCTGTCCTTTTTTAACACATTTATTCCCGTATACAGAGCCCATGACATGCCGAAAATTAATGAATTAAGAAATGTATCACTTTTTATCGTTCCTTTGTATTAATTAAAACGTGTTTAAATAATAATTTTAACAGTTTTTAAAATAATAATAATAACAATAATAATAATAATAATAATAATAATAATAAATATAGCTGCAAGCAACGATTACCGGGGTTCAAGCACTTGAAGGCCTACAAATGGAAGTATGCTGTCTCAGCCAAAGTGAAATGTACGGCTGACACCAGAATGCATCCATGATTGAGAATATGATGACACACACAGAGTAATGAAAAGGTTGAACTATATATTACTTAACACACACTCTATTCCTTAATAAAGACTAAGCATGCTCACACTCACAGAGACACACATTATGTTGTAGATATAGATATTTGAAATAACTTACATATTATAAAATGCTTACTGGAAATGTCCTGTTTATAATATTTTTTTCAGGTTTAAATTTAATCATAATGTGGCATAATACACCTGTCAGGGTTCTGTTGTGTGTCATGTGTTCCCGCCTCCTGTGTCCATATTTGGTTTGTTTCCTGTCCTCGTCAGATGTCATTATGAGTTAACTCTTGTCCAGCTGTGTTTGTCTCCTTATCTGTAATTAACCTGTGTATATTAGTTCATGCCTGTTCAGTTAGATTTCGTCTGGTCTACTCGTTACTTCCCGGTGTATCTTGTCTGTAAGCCTTGCCTTGTCCTACCTTGATGTCTTATTAAATACTATTATTTGAGTTTAAGTCCTCATCTGCGTGTTCCTGTATCCTCCCTCGTGTGTGCACCGTGACAGCACCATTCACACCTCCTGCAACCCCCCTCTCCTGCACTGCAGATCAGTGAAGATTATGTGCGTCAGGTCTTCAGAAAGAACAAGAGAAGGAAGGCACCAGGCCCAGATGGTGTGACACCAGCCTGTCTGAAAACCTGCGCTGACCAGCTGGCCCCCATCTTCACACAGATCTTCAACAGATCACTGGAGCTGCGTGATCTTCAACAGATCACTGGAGCTGCGTGACCTGTGGCTCTAACATCTGTGGTCATGAAGTCATTTGAAAGTCTGGTTTTGGCTTATCTGAAGGACATCACTGGACCCTTACTGGACCCCCTGCAGTTTGCCTACAGAGCAAACAGGTCTGTGGATGATGCAGTCAACATGGGATTGCACTTCATCCTGCAGCATCTGGACAGACCAGGGACTTATGTGAGGATCCTGTTTGTAGACTTCAGCTCCACTTTTAACACCATCATCCCATCACTCATTCAGCCCAAACTAACTCAGCTCTCCGTACCCACCTCCGTCTGTCAGTGGATCACCAGCTTCCTGACAGACAGGCAGCAGCTAGTGAGGCTGGGAAAATACACATCCAACACCCGTACGATCAGCACTGGAGCCCCCCAGGGTTGCGTCCTCTCCCCACTGCTCTTCTCCCTCTACACAAATGACTGCACATCTAAAGACTCCTCTGTCAAGCTCCTGAAGTTTGCAGACGACACCACTGTACAAACGGCTTACGTGCGTGGCCCCTTTAAGACTTGTTGCCCTTTTAAGACTTGTCGCCATTTTAAGATTGCGCAGCAAAGTTTGAGAGAAGAGATGCGAGCCGATCCAAATTCAGGTGTAATATGTGTGCGTGCATCCTGTAAAGTGAGTTGTTCTTGTTAAATTATGCTTAATATTGAGATTAAGTCGTAATCTTGCAGGCAATTGCAGTTATGGTAATTATTTTCCTTTGATTGAGCGCGCATAACCAGCGCCTGTTTAAATGCACGTTATGCATATCTGCCGTGAGATTCTATAATCACTTTATTTCTACTGTTCTCATGTTCTACATTGAGATAGGTTATTCTTTTAGTTCATATGTCTTTTGGGAATCACAAGTATAAGTGTGTTAAAGAAGATTGTTGTTAAATGGCCTATTCAGATGCTCATATGCCAATTCATTGAGCTGTAGTATTTCAACTATTTCCAGTAATATTGATAATGGTGTCACCCGTTATTGAATTGTCGAATTATTGGATTTGAAGTCTGTATTGTTTACCTTATTGTATTTGTTATCTTTGTACAGACCACACCTATTACATGCTCCATGGCACAGTAAAGTCATCAAAGAAAAGAACTGTTGTTGACTGAGTTCCTGGGTTCTGACCAGCCCACCAGGGCGAGTGATCCCTTCCACAGTCCTGTAAAGACAAACTAAAATTTCTAATTCCAAATCCTACAAATGGTCCTTCGAGCCGGATGATCACTTCTCTGGATTAAGATGTCAGCCAGTTCTGAACCAGAAAACCCTTCGGTTCGCCCAAAGCGTCGTCCAGCCTATTTACAAGACTATGAGGTGGACTTGCAGAGCTTCCATAAATCAACATCACCAGTTAGTACAAGAGAACAACCAGTGGAGTCATCTGATGACGATTACTCTTCATCACAGGTTGGAGCATCTGCTGCAAAGCCTAAGAGAGCAGACAGTTTACCCACCTTTTCTTCCCCTTCGAGGCTGACTGTCAGGGATAAGCATCGTAACCGTCCAAGTCTTCTACAGCAGCACACCTCAAGCCCTGCCCATCAGTCATCACCACATTATCCAAACCGAGAACTACAGTCTGAATCCAATGCAGAGTTTGTTCCCCTCGTTGATGAAGGTGATGGATACCAAAGCGATAGATCAGATGCTAGCTCCCTAAAGTTAAAAAAGATCTCAGAGGAGAATTTAAAGCTTCGTGAAACACAGCAGGCCATCCAAGCTGACCTTAAACGGATTGAGACAGCCAAAGATGAGCTGATTCAGCTTTTAGACAGAGCCTGTAGTCTGCAAAGGCCTTTATCTACATCCAACACCCGGTCTGATCATCCATCAGTTAAATTTCACCACGCAGCGGATCCGGGTGATGAAGACTGGCCAGAGCCTCCTCCACCTATTGCATATGATGAGCCAGAAACTATGAATCAGTGCGACAAGCAGAGGCTTTACAGCACTACGAGGGTCACACAGACACTTACCCCTCGACTCACCTCAGTGGAGAAGACTAGGGATTACAGCCATCTAAGTTCCTATGATGACCAACTTCGGTATGGCCAGTATCCTGCCCAACAGACAGGTCCTCCGTATGCATATGAGTGGCCATGGGATTCATCTACACGTCTTTATCCCGAACAACACAGGATAGCGTCCTATAATGTGTCACCTCCCATGGCATCTGTGGATCTGACAGAGAAATATTACAAAGGTCCATGCCCCACCATTCCTTACTTCCGCAACAAAGATCCAAGTGAGTTTGCTCGATTAAAAATAGCCTTGGACAATCTCCTGCCACCTGACAGTACTGAGATGTTCAAATATCAAGTCCTGGTTGACCACCTGAAATTAGAGGATGCTTGTCTAGTAGCAGACAGTTTCTTGCACTCTCCTACACCTTATCGAGACACCATGTTTGCCCTCAATGAGCGGTTCGGTCAGCCTCACCAGGTAGCATTAAGACGGATTGCCACTATTCTTGATTCACCTGATATAAGCCGCAATGACCCCTCAGCCTTTGAGAAGTTCTCCCTTCAAGTGCAGTCTCTAGTCGGTTTACTTAAGACTCTGGGCCAGGCAGGGAGCATTGAGTTGTATTGTGGGTCGCATGTTGCACGCCTCCTCAGTAAACTGCCACCTGAAAGACGGGCCGATTTCCGCCGCCACATGTTACATCGGCCTGGGGTGACATACTCACTGGTAAATCTAGCAGAATGGCTGAAATATGAGTCTTGGTGCCAAAGCTATGATGATCAAACAGCCAAGGGAGAAAGCAGAGCCAAACGAGATCCCCGAGCAGCTCTACAATCACGCCGAACCACTGCCACTGTACTGACTGGGTCTGGGAATAGTGCTGAGGTGGAAACCATTACATATTCTCCTGCCAAGGTTGATGAGAAAGCTAAGGGTAGGCCCATGGTATATTGCTCTTACTGTCAGAACTCTGAACATGCTTTTAGTCAGTGCCCAAAAATTCCAACCCTCACCAAAGATCAGCTCTCAGAGTGGATACGAACCAATAGGAGATGCTGGCGCTGTGGTCTTGCACATCAGGCTGCCCACTGTGGTCTAAAGAAACCATGTCCACTTTGTCAGAGGAAGCATCTACGAATCCTCCATGAGGTAAATGAGAGGCCTGTCACAGAGGCATCCAAAACAGAGGCTTGCCTAGTCAGCTCAGCGACACAGACACTGTACCTGAACAAACCAGTCAGCAGTAATAAAGTTTTGCTCAAGGTTGTCAGAGTACTCCTACATCATGGCAATTGCACATTAGACACATTCGCAATCCTTGATGACGGATCTGAGCGTACAATGCTTCTGCCAGAAGCAGCACAGAAACTTGGCTTGAGAGGTACAGAAGAAAGCTTAGCTCTGAGAACAATCCGTCATGATGTGCAAACCCTTGAGGGGGCTTCAGTCTCATTCCACATTTCTCCATATTCCAATCCGAAGAAGCGATATCTCATAACCAGAGCCTTTACTGCACCACAGCTTGATCTCATTGACCACTCTTACCAAATTCCCAAGCTGCAGAAGCAGTACAAGCACTTGGCTGGACTACCTTTACAGTGCTTTGAAAAGGCCAAACCTCTCATCCTTGTTGGTGCAGATCAAACTCACATGATCTCACCAATTGAGCCGGTAAGACTTGGTCCACCTGGTGGTCCTGCTGCAATAAGAACCAAATTAGGCTGGACATTGCAGGGCCCTACCAGCCTGTTGGAGCAGCGACTCCAACCAAAGCAGTGTCTCCACATATCCCTTTCCCCCAGCACCACGGAACTGTTCAAGAATGTTAGTAGGCTGTGGCAAGTGGATGTCTTGCCCTTTCAGAATGAAAAGGAGTGCACAAGGTCAAAGCAGGACCAAAGGGCCGTTGGACTACTGGAAGACAAAACCGTTCGCATAGAGGTAGATGGAATACGCAGGTATGCAACACCCTTGTTACGAAAGGGTGACATGCCCCATCTTCACGCCACCATGGAAGCAGTCATGCCACGCCTACGGAGTACTGAGAGAAAACTTGCCAGAGACCTACAGCAAGCTGATGCTTATTCCTCCGAAATCCAGAAATTGGTTCAGTCTGGAGCAATCAGAAAGCTCAATCCCGAAGAAAGAGAAGGAGATGGTGAGTGCTGGTTTATTCCACATCACATGGTGTGCCATAATAACAAGCATCGTGTAGTGTTCGATTGCTCCTTTCAGTTTAATGGTCTCAGCCTAAATAATTCACTCCTCGCTGGCCCCACCTTGGGTTCATCACTCCTGGGGGTCTTACTCAGATTCCGTGAGCATGCAGTGGCCATCAGTGCGGATATCAGGGGCATGTTTCACCAGGTCCGACTTCTTCCCGAAGATAGACCCCTTCTTCAGTTTATCTGGCGTGACTCCAAGGAGAAGGGGACCCCCGATGTATTTGAATGGCAAGTTCTGCCATTTGGGACAACGTGCAGCCCCTGCTGTGCGACCTTTGCCTTACAGCGACACGTAAGAGACCATAGCCAACCGGACGATGATGTGAGGTTCTCCATAGAACAATGCTTTTACGTTGACAATTGCTTGCAGAGCTTGCCATCGCCAGAGGAGGCTAAGCAATTGGTTGACAAGCTGAGGGGGCTATTAGCTGAAGGAGGCTTTGAATTGAGGCAATGGGCCAGCAATATGCCAGCTGTCATTAACCATCTTCCACCTGAAGCCAGATCGGATGGGTTTGAACTCTGGCTAGCCCATGAAAAGACTGATGTCCAGGAGTCCACATTGGGCCTTAGCTGGAATTGCCCAGCAGATGTCCTGACTTACCGTCATCGGCCCATTGATCATGGCGCTCCCACCATGAGGATTATTTACAAAGTTTTAGCAAGCCAGTACGACCCCTTAGGATATATCCTCCCGTATACTACCAGGGCTAAGATGTTGGTCCAACAACTTTGGAACAAACAGCGCAGCTGGGATGATACCCAACTTCCCCAAGCCTTAGTCCAGAGCTGGAACGAATGGGAAAGTGAGCTGCAGTTTCTTCACAAGATCAGTTTCCCAAGATCATATGTACCAGCTTCAGTAAATCAAACAAGATCTATTATCGACCTTCATGTGTTCAGCGATGCTTCAGAGAGTGCATATGGAGCAGTCGCCTACCTGCGTACTGAAGATCAGCTGGGTAAGATCCATCTGTCATTCGTACTGGCACGCTCTAGAGTAGCACCAAAAAAAGTCCTGTCAATACCCCGCTTGGAGCTCTGTGCTGCGGTAATTGGTGCACAGCTAAAAACCCAGTTGCAGAAAGAGTTAACATTGTCACTTCGCCACACAGTTCTCTGGACAGACTCCACTACGGTGCTGTCTTGGATTCAGTCAGAGTCTTGCCATTTCAAAGTTTTCGTCGGCACCAGAGTGGCTGAAATCCATGAGCTTACCAACGTAACCACCTGGCAATATGTGGATTCAATTCAAAATCCAGCGGACGACCTTACACGAGGAAAGACTCTAAAGGACCTTGCTAAGCCCAACAGATGGAGCCAAGGACCCCAATTCCTGCTTCTCTCC
This sequence comes from Schizothorax lantsangensis, assembly GCA_027422415.1. NCBI lineage: Eukaryota > Metazoa > Chordata > Actinopteri > Cypriniformes > Cyprinidae > Schizothorax > Schizothorax lantsangensis. The sequence continues at coordinate 253,876 of JAPDDO010000397.1, forward strand.
CCAGAGAACTGGCCAACAAACCCTACCAAATGCCCTGAGATTGACAAGTCTGAGCTCAAGAAATCTGCATTCTGTGGAGTTGTAGCTGTAGACGGACAATTTGGCAGTGAGTATAAGACCTGGACAGAACTGGTGAAGGCCATTGCACAGGAGCTACATGGGGCGGCTGGAGAGTCAGGAGAACCTACCGCAAACACTTACCAAGAAGCAGAGACATACATACTCCAGAAAGTGCAAGGTGAGAGTTTCCTTGAGGAATTACAACGGTTGAAATCAGGCAAGGCTCTTCACCATAATAGCCGCTTACTCACCTTAGCTCCAGAATATGACCCATCCACCAATCTAATCCGGGTTGGTGGTAGGTTAAGACATGCAGAGACCTTAAATCCCGCCCTCAAACATCCAATCGTACTAGATTCTAGACATCCAGCTGTGAAGTTACTTCTTCAAGATTTAGATGAAAGACTCTGCCATCCAGGCCCTGATCGGGTGTTTGCAGAAGTAAGGAGACAGTTCTGGGTGCTAAGAGGAAGAGCAGCCATCCGCATCTTACAGCATGCCTGTACGGAATGTCAAAGACTGAGAGCCAAACCTACCTTTCCAAAAATGGCAGACCTTCCTTTGGCACGCTTACGCCTCTACAAACCAGCCTTTCATTCAACCGGTATGGATTGCTTCGGCCCCTTCCTTGTAAAAATTGGTCGACGAGTAGAAAAGAGGTGGGGAATCCTCTACAAGTGTCTGACCACACGAGCTGTACACATAGACCTGCTGAACAGCTTGACACAGACAGATTCCTTTCTGATGTCACTTCGGAGGTTTATTGCACGTAGAGGTTCCCCTGTAGAATTACTGTCGGACCAAGGAACAAATTTTCGAGGGGGTGAACGGGAACTGTATGAAGCGTTCCAGGCCATGTCACCTGATCTCCAGCGGAAACTCGCTCCACAGAAGATAGCATTCCATTTTAATCCTCCTGCAGCACCACACTTCGGGGGAGTGTGGGAGAGGGAGATAAGATCCATTAAAATGGCACTATCTGCGACTATTGGGGCCCAAACAGTACCGGAAGAGGTACTCAGGACTGTTCTAGTCGAAGTGGAGAACATCCTTAATTCCAAACCCCTAGGGTATGTGTCTTGTAACGTGGCTGATCCCGATCCAGTAACACCCAACCTTCTTCTCACGGGGCGGCTAGACAACTCCCTACCTACAGTCATATACCCTAAAGAAAGGGTTTGAGTCGTCGCCGGTGGAGACACTCTCAGGTGTTAGCTGACCACTTCTGGTCCTCCTTTATCCGCCATTACCTTCCGAACTTGCAAGTCAGACAGAAATGGCACCATACATTCCCTAATATAACCACAGGCACGATAGTCATGATAATGGATCCCCAACAGCCCAGAGCACATTGGCCTATTGGGAAAGTAGTCCAGGTGCACCCCAGTCAAGACTCGCAAGTGAGATCAGTGGATGTCCAAGTTCAAGGGAAGGTGTATACTAGACCCGTAGCTCGACTTGTGGCCTTGCCTTCCATCCCAGAAGATGATACAGAGGAGCCCAATACACCCAATACAGCATCAGTAACACACACGCAACCGTCTCGAGTGTCAAATTGAACACAATTTGGGGGCGGCTGTACAAACGGCTTACGTGCGTGGCCCCTTTAAGACTTGTTGCCCTTTTAAGACTTGTCGCCATTTTAAGATTGCGCAGCAAGTTTGAGAGAAGAGATGCGAGCCGATCCAAATTCAGGTGTAATATGTGTGCGTGCATCCTGTAAAGTGAGTTGTTCTTGTTAAATTATGCTTAATATTGAGATTAAGTCGTAATCTTGCAGGCAATTGCAGTTATGGTAATTATTTTCCTTTGATTGAGCGCGCATAACCAGCGCCTGTTTAAATGCACGTTATGCATATCTGCCGTGAGATTCTATAATCACTTTATTTCTACTGTTCTCATGTTCTACATTGAGATAGGTTATTCTTTTAGTTCATATGTCTTTTGGGAATCACAAGTATAAGTGTGTTAAAGAAGATTGTTGTTAAATGGCCTATTCAGATGCTCATATGCCAATTCATTGAGCTGTAGTATTTCAACTATTTCCAGTAATATTGATAATGGTGTCACCCGTTATTGAATTGTCGAATTATTGGATTTGAAGTCTGTATTATTTACCTTATTGTATTTGTTATTTGTACAGACCACACCTATTACATGCTCCATGGCACAGTAAAGTCATCAAAGAAAAGAACTGTTGTTGACTGAGTTCCTGGGTTCTGACCAGCCCACCAGGGCGAGTGATCCCTTCCACAGTCCTGTAAAGACAAACTAAAATTTCTAATTCCAAATCCTACAACCACACTTATCGGCCTCATTCAGGATGGTGACGAGTCTGCTTACAGACAGGAGGTTAAGGAGCTGGCTGTCTGGTGCAGTCTTATCAACCTGGAGCTTAACACGCTCAAAACTGTGGAGATGATCGTGGACTTCATGAGAAACCACCTCACCCCACCCCACCCCTCACCCCACCTCACGCCAATGAGTGATCTTTTACTTCCATCTAGTGGTTGTATTTGCACTTTCAGGTAATACAGCATATACATGTACTGTTTGTAACCTTCATAGCTATTACAGTGTCAGTTTCTGTCCAATCTAAATTGTATATTGTTCTAAGGGTTCTTTGACCCGTAGAAAGACAGGACCGTCCAGGAGTTGAATGACGCTCTGGCGTGGTAGTCACACGAACTGTACCACGGCACCATACCCATCTCGGGACTTGGGAGTGTAACCTGTGCTGAAGTGGTCTCATATGAAGCAAACTGAGCGGCTAGAATGCAGCTGCAGATGCCATATGCCCCAGGAGCCTCTGAAAGTGTTTCAGTGGTACCACCATCCTGCCTCTGAAGGAACTCAGGCAGTTCCGCATGGACTGGGCACACTCGTTGGTGAGACGCGTCACCACACTCACCGAGTCTAACTCCATACTGAGAAAAGCAGGGCTTAAAGTTCTCCGGCACCGTGCGGATCTCCGGCGTGTGGCGTTTGGCAGCGTAAAAAAAACCTGTTATATCACGTTCAAGTTCATGATTTCGCCAACCAATAGTATGAGAGGAACACAGCTTTCACTCTCAACCAAACTAACTTTACTAGCCATCAGAAGTGTTTGCTCTAAATAAGCACGAGACGCGCATAATCGCAGAAGAATGGAAAAATAAGCGGCTGCGTCTCGAGCACGCGACAAATTGAAAAAGCTTTGAGGGCGCAATGGTCAAGGATGTCTATCTAGCGCCATATTTACATAGAAAAGCATTAAATAAAGCAACAGAACTTATTGTTAAACAGCTCCAAAAACATTATGTCATCTCCAGAAGAACTATATGATTACCAGAACAAATTTACTGGTAGTTTTGAAAAGGATTTTAATTTACCAGTAAAGACTGTATGTGTGAAAGGGGCTAAACTCTTCTCTGCATATGCGGTGAGTTTAAGTTCATCTGGGAAAACTGCGTTATCTTACTAGATTTGTAACGTAACTCATATATAAACCTGTGCCTTTAACATTTATAAACCTTATAAAATATGATTGTACATCACGATTTCAAAATAAAAGTTTCTGACTTTGCATGTGGCCAAACATTAAAATGAAATGGATTTAAACGTCGTTGAATCACATGAAACATCGCCAGGCCGTTGGCACCCTCTGCAGGTATTTTTTTATAATATCGGCATATTACATGTATTTAACAGTGAAACCATGTAATTAACAATAAAACCACGTAAGTACTTGGTTTTGATACTTTATTTGAGCCAATTATTATGGCCTCACATAGTTTATATATAAATATAGTCATAATAAAGCCTGTTTTTCAGCTCATAATTTTCCAGGTGTATGATACAGCTTTCTTTCTCAGGTCAATCATATATTCATGAAAACAAATCTGTTTGAGTAAGGAAAGCAGTAACTTTGCCATACTATCCTTTCAAATGTTACAGTTGCCAAAGTCATTGCGTTCTTTGCGTGTGCAGCACTTTATTTGTACCATTTTGTGTTATTAGTTCATTTATCAGGTAGTTTCAAGGACAATAATTTTCAAATGTTTTTTGTTTGTTTGTTCGCCAAATAACCCTGTGTATGTGTCCACCCCCAACCCCCCAACCCTCGGGAAAAAGTTCAGGCTCAGGATTTTTTTTATTTTTTTTGCTTTACCCCTGGAAAAGAGTTTCTCTGCATGGGGGAGAGCTTGCTCTTTTCCCAGTTGACCAAAGCCCCAATTGGCAGAGGTGCCGGAGCACCAGGTCCTGTGATCGCACAACTGTTCTCGCGTGCGGGCCATGCTCGAGACAGTTGAGGATCCTGATGCCCACTTCCCGTAACGAGGCAAGGGCGCTCTCTGTGACTTTCACAAAGACACAAGGAGACACAGGGAGAGCCTGAAGGAGAGGACCCTGTACTGCCATGCCCGACCCTCGAACGCAAACGTGTCGAGGGAGAATCGAGACATGAAAGTAATCATCCTTCAGGTCGACCGCTGCAAATCAATCCCTTCTACGTCAACATCTTAAATGGAAGCTAGTGCAGGGCCCGATTCAAAGACTCACAGATGCAGGATTGCCGGAGGCCACTGTCTTTCTTGGGCACGATGAAGTAAGGGCTGTAAGACTCCTGCTTTATCTCGGCTGGAGGGACTGGCTCGACTGGCCCGAGCCTGAAAACCCGGAGGAAAAGGAAATTGCTCTTTCTTTGACAATGTTTTACCGCTGACCCTGAGCCAGTGGTCGGAACAGAACGAAACAGAAGATTCCTCCGCCCGGCCCTCTTCGGGGGAAGGAGCGGCGCAGTTCTCGCCATCTCCTGAGAAAGAGCACTTCCCCACATTTCCGGGTTGCCCTTGTCAGGCCGCTTTATCGCGCAGATGGGAGTTTTACTACTCAACATTTCTCAAGACATGGTTCTTGAGGAAGCAGAAGGAAAATTATGTGGATACTTCA